>DF239861.1:0-13385 GCA_000507305.1 Breviolum minutum Mf 1.05b.01
GTGCCTTGTCATTTTCCGCCTGCTTGCCGCGAAGGAGGGCTTCGAATTGTTGGATTGTGAGTTCGCCACAAAAGTATCGCATTAGGATCGAAGGCAGAGTCAAAGAGAAGTGTGGTGGCTTCATGTTGGTAGTCGAAGGCGTAAGCACAGCGCACCGCCCCTTCAAGGGCATGTGCCCCGCTTGGGCCATACCCTCTCGGAACTGCAGAAAATCGGCGAGTAGTGCCGGCTTCCGCGGGCGGTGGCAGTGAATTTAAGGGTCCAAGTGACGCGATTTTTGCTGGATCGGGTCTGTGTATTAGCAAGGAGCGGAATGGTGCAAGGAGCAAGGCTACCTTCAGCCGCACGACGGCGAGCATTTGCGATCTCTTCTGCTTGGTGTTTAACAACGGCTGGAGAGGTTAACAGGGAGCTCTGGTTGATCGGAGAGTGTGAGGTTCATCTTGCATAGAGACATCGTCAGCGGAGCTGAGTGATGGTGTTGAGAGAGGACATAGGCGCCAAGTGCCGGCGGCAAAAATACTACGAGGTGGGTAACCTTCATACACGTTTCGGCACTCCCTGTGGTCGAGTGGCAGATCTGATTGCCTAGCAGTCGATCAGAGCCGTGAGAGATGGCAAATCTGGTGCAAGCATAGTTCAGGTGAGCGTGCCAGAATTCAGTTCCGTAAATTTCCGGGTGGTGGAGAAAGGGGGGTGCGTCATCCGTACCAGGCGGCAATGATAAGCAAAATTTCCTGAGCGAGGTATTGGAGAAAACTGGATAGGACATTGCCCGGGTGAGGAGTATCGTTGCCTTGCACTTGATTGGCAATGAGGCAAGTGATCAGGTGACGGTCAAATGAAATAAGAAGTTCCTTCAGATCTAGCACTAAGCGTGCCCACGGGTAGGTAAGGGGAAGTTGGGTCAACGCCGCATAATGCTTGGTGGAGAGAACGTTAGGGAGCTCCTTGGTATGGGAGTCTATGTTGGACAGCAGTTCTTGAAACGCAATAATGGTGTCATGCGAGTAGGTGAAGTCCTCTCCTGTTAGGTCTTCATTTGGTTCGGCATCCTCTTCCATGATATGAGGAGCAGGCGTTTCACGAAGGTGTGCAGCGAGATGGCCATCCGCTTGAACGTTGAGGAGGTCATCACGCATAGTAGGTGCAGAAGTGGTGAAATAAGTAGGCGGTGCAGGAGCGGAGGAAGAACTTTGACGTTCGGGATTAGTCTACATAGGCCGAGCAGGATCCTGCCAGGCGGAGTGGAAATGAAAAGGAGGGATTGGTGCGGTGTGGGTACCGAGGAGACCATTAGGTGTCAAGGTCCAAGTGTGGGAGCCTCGTGTACTGGGGATATCAACCAAGAGGAGGGTATCGGCCTGTGGCCCGCGGAGAGTGGAGTGCGCTAAAGCATCAGCAATAGATTGTGAATCACAGGAGGTCAGAGGATGGAGTTTAACCGCGTAGCCATCGCGACTGCGAGTTTTCGGGTTGATGCCGTATCGTTTGAGCGGCTCGAGCATACTCTCTGAGCAAAAGTAAGCTCCTCCTCGAGGAACGAGGGAGGAGGGTGAAGCAGGACCTGTAAGCCCGGCAGCGGCTTGAGTGGACGGTGCTAGACGACCATACGTAGCGTATTGAAAGCGGCGGCCTGTCCCCCTGGCTTGAAAGTCGAGGATAAGGAGAGCTTCCAAGACGTCCTTGGACATAGGGCGGAGGTTGTCATGTGACATGACACAAAATTTGTTGGTGGCGATCACGTTTTGTGTAGTGGGATTAAAATTGCCTGGCACATCTCGTCCGTCGTAGCTCTGGAGAGTTTGAAGGCGCACCCAGCCAAGTGGAGATTTAGGAATGTCAGAGCCTGCAAGGAACGTGGCAAGTTCGGCAATTTTGCGGTAAACCGCGTCAATATAGAGACGAGTGGTTTTTAGCGAAGCGATATTGAGGCTGACGATGTAGTCCTCGTCAGGAGGTCCATCAGTGAGTGGTACAGGACGTCGGCGGAGGACGGTTTTGTAGCCTGTGTCGGCAGTAGAGATCAGTCCTTGCATTCTTGGGCCTTAGATGGTTCCGAACGCAGGAGTGGATCAACGACTTCAGTAGAGAAGGAGGCTAGGGTGTCTGGGTGGGCCAATACTGATAGATGTTCTTCGGCGAAGTCATGGAGAGCATGAGCGCAATAGGCTGGAAGCCAGTGTGCAGGATTGGCATTATGCAGAGAATCCTCGGTGGTGAGGGCTTCGAGGCCTTGCTGATAGAGAGTCTTGCTGTCGGGAGGAAGCCAATGTGGTACTGGATTTCGTTGCTCACGGGTGGCAAGTGCCACCGGAAGAACAGCGGGTGATTCCTGAGGCCACCTGATCATTTGCTGAGGCAAGGCGATGTCATCAGGGTCATGCAAGCCCGAAAAAAGGGGATGAGTGTGCCCCGTATTAAAAGAAGCGTTGGCAAAAAAGTATGTGCCAGAGACAGGCCGGAGTGTATAGCCCACAGGATTGGTGGATAGAATAGAAGTAGACCCTCGTCCAGCAGGAAAGGGAAAGATACTGAGCCTGCAAAACCTGTGCTACAAAGTTGCAATGTTGGGTACTCTTTGTTTGGTTTTGTTGGAATTCTTGCTTCAAAGGCGTTGCACATTTTTGTTTCATTTTAATGATGAACATCATTGCAAGGTGAGTTTAACTATAGCGTCTTTGACACCAATGCTCAGCTGACTGAAGCGCTCCGCCCGGGACTTACCCCAGCAGCCACCAGCAAAAAAAAGCACGATTTAGCACCAATGATCGAAATTTTGGTAACATTGCCATTCGGCTCGGATGAGGGAAGTTCTTGCTTTCTGCCTACTTAACAGCTTCAATGGAAGACCTACAATCGTCGGAGTGGAACAGCAGGCCAATCAAGATGACTACCGTTGTGGCTGCCATAACAAGGACATGCAGGGTCCAAAAGGAATTTAAAGACAGGAATGCTTGCCATTGAAGACTGCCCTCTACCTCGGTGACAGGAGTAACCCCAGGAGGAGGCTAGGTGGCCAAACTAGCTGGATCTTACCTTCCGGCTGAAAATGATACCATACCTTCTACATCTGGGACGGGACAGCAGTCTGAGTTCCAGCAGAAAGACGAGAGGTTCTACTCTCTTGGAAATCCTGTGGTAAGTCTGGTTGAAATAACTTCATCTGCGTCAGGGTCTTAGCCCTGGCTACATTGAATAGAAGGTGACTTCTTTCAGAATCCTCTTAGCCCTCTGGCTCTAAAGCAGCATTGAACAAGCACCTTCCCTTATGGAGAACTTTTGAACTGTGGCAATAGGACGGATTTACAAGTGGAACTCATGCCTTACGCAGCTTCATCTACCAGGACGTAGGTGAACCAACGTGTCCCTTTCTTCAACAACTGGGATGATGCAGGACTACCACTTTTTCCAGCTATGAGCAACTTGGGACATCCTTCTACTTGCAGGAATTGCTATCTCGTCGTGAAGAGGTACTGAGCGTTCCGAGGATTTCATTTTCTGAAAGCGAGTGTTTCACCTGATTTCTGGGTGTCTTCCTTCTTGTTGTGTTTCGGCATTCGGAAGACACCTAGCTTTTTGCTTTTCAGCTGTTCTCTTACAGCTTCAGAATAGTTGACCGACCACAAGACGTTTTGATGACCGTCCGAGCCTCGAGCGTGCACGGCATGAGCCCAAAAAAAAGCAACTCACGCAATTTTTTTCATCTCTACAAAACATTAGCAGCGGCCGTTTCACCGCGAAAACCTTGGTTGGGCATCGTACAGGTGAGTCGCTCTGCGTACATTTTATAAATTTCTTTCTTTGACGAATAGTTTCTGCCCGTTGAAACTCCGCCCCGTTTGGGCAGCTTTGCTTGTATTCTTTAATTCACTATTGTTTCAGTCTCTGCTTTCCTGTAACGATTCTTTGCCGGGCTCAAGTTCCCAAAAAAGTTGAGAAATACAGTCGAAAAATGTACGTTTCTCTCTGGAGTTTGGTTTAATGTGATTCAGGCTGATTGTGTTGCCCACGACCACACACTCACCAAAGTTTTCCTTTGATTCTCTTGAATCCCTTCCGCTTGTTTGGCTGCTCTCCCTCTCCACCCCATCTCTTCTTATCTTCTCTTTTCTTCCCCCACTCCTTCTTTTCTTTTCTCTTCTCTCCTCCGCCAAGTCCCTCTCTGCTTCAACTCCTCTACAAAAAGTTCAAAGAGCTAGCTCAAAAAAATTAGCCAGATTTTTCTAGCATCGTGTTGCTCTTACACGATGCATATTCTCTAAGAAATTCTGCAGACGAATCGTCATACAAGCTCATCACTTCAAATGTAGTTGTGCAGTACTTCTCAGTGTGATTTGGGCAGTATGTGCGAAAATGTGCTAAAAAACGGTTTTGAAGAAGTGTGACCTGCAGTAGTTTATGTGTCTTTGCGGACTGCATCGACGAGTTACAAAGAAATAGAGTTGGAGATAGCTCCACGAATAAAAAGTCTATAACTTTGATCAAATTAAAACTTGGCAGGTGTCTTTGCGGCAACTGCAACAAATGATAGTGCTTTGCGAATTGGTATGATTTGCGATCCGACTGTAAGCGCACCTCATGTTTCTTGCACTGCTCTGCCGGGGCGATGGTTTCTTTTGCCATGTCCGTGCACGTTCCCAGTATTCACGAGATCGCCTAGTGGCACAGTGCTGAGAAAAATGACTATTGGAGAAATGAAAGGTGTCGCCATAACGTTGGAACACCAGGCGTCCTTTAGAACCGCTTCTCTCTCAACATTTCTTGCGATTGGCAGGCTTCACATCAAATGGCGGCGCAATTTTCTGCAGTCGCATTCGTCAGACTTATATATTTTTTGCTTGTTGAAAACTTTCGGCACCGCCTCGTGCGGGTAAGAGGGTCGCTTCAGAACGCTAGATCAAGATCGCTTCAGAACGCGAGGAAGAAACGCAAGAGAATTACTATGGTTTTTGACACATGCTCAGATCCTTCAGTGTGTCTAACGGATGTTCAGGTTTCTCTGTTGATGTTACGTGTCTTGATCGGGCACCCATGTCGCACGCTACCGGCGAACTGTCTGCCAATGTGCATGTTCCAGGCACGTACTTGCAATGGGTTTTGAAACATGAGGGGTTAGGGTGTACTGACACCGTTGAACTCGCACACATGTTTGATGCTACGTAAGACGTGAGGTTGAAGCGGGAGTGGGGTGTAATGACATCGTTGAACTCGCACACATGGTGGATGCTATGTAAGATGTGAGTTTGGGGTGGGGGTGGGGTGTAATGACGTCGTTGAACTCGCACACCTGGTTGATTCTATGTAAGATGTGGGGTTGGGGTGGGGGTGTAATGACATCGTGCAACTAACTCGCACACATGTTTGATGCTATGTAAGACGTGGGGTTGGGGTGGGGGTGTAATGACATCGTTGAACTCGCACACATGTTTGATGCTGTGTAAGGTGTGGTGTTGGGGCGGTGGTATAATGACATCATTGAACTCGCACACATGTTTGATGCTACGTAAGATGTGGGGTTGGGGTTGGGGTAAGAAAAATCGAGATGGTATTTTCCAGGGCGCACGCGCCAATAATTTGGATGTCGCCAAGTGTTCCAAGGGGCAAGTGAGCCTTGAATGGTGTTAGGGAAGTCCCCAAGCCCCATTTTTGTCCCAGCCCCCAAAGTGCTTGGAAGTGACCCTTGAATGGTGTTAGGGGACCCCTCAACCCAAAGTTCGTGACCCTTCAATGGTGTTAGGGGAGTCCCCAAGCCCCACCCCTAAACCCCAAGTTCCCTTGTCCCAGCCCCCAAAACCCTAAACGTGTGTTTGGCAGTGACCCTCAAAAGGTGTTTGGAAGTGACCCAAAGGTGGTGTTTGTGGAAGTGACCTTGGTACCCCTCGTGCGGCACTACTGGTTGTTTTGATTTGTTCGAAATAATTAATATACAAGAAGGGGGCTACAATTTCAGATGCTATATGCCCGCGTTATAGCCAAAAATTGCTGTTTCCGAAGCGGAAAGGCCCAAACCAGAATTACTCGGAATTTTGGTGTGTGCAACACGCATCTAAACAACGAACGCAAGACTTTAAAATTTGCAGAAAACACATGACATTCCATGAAACATTTTGTTTGTTTGTGCACGGAATTGTTGTCGTATTTTGAAAGGGTGGCTGCCCCGTGAGAAAAATTCATGTTTTGATTGTTCCTGCAAATATCAAGCACTACCCCCGTTGGCATAGTTTTGAGTTTGGATCAAGACGCCAAACACAGCAAACATCCTAAATTTTCAGACATCACATTCTTTGATTGCAAAAAAAATGATTTTAGAGGCATGGAACAAGTCTTTCACACAATACCTGCGACAAACTCTTGTTGCTTGTCCTTGTTTCCAGAAATGGCCGATAGTGATGATGATATGCCTCCCTTGGAGTATGTTGGCAATGTTCCGCCAGTCACCACTTCAACCCCAGATGACGGTGACGACGACATGCCTCCGTTGGAATACGTTGGCGCGGATGCTTCCCTTGGGATCAGCTTGAGAGAAGGTGACAGGGTAATCTTGAAAGGCTTGTCAAAGACAGTTTTGAACGGGCAGACTGGGACACTTCAAAGTTTTCAAAAAGCGTCAAAGGGCAGATTGCCAGTAAAGCTCGACAAGTCAGGATCCATGTTGGCCGTAAAGCCTGAAAACATAGAAAAATTGGCAATGGCCAAATCTACAGGCATCCCAAATCATGGAGTGGCAGTTGCCAAAGCAAGGAATGTAGATAGAAATGCAACAGATGGCGGACTTGATGAGGAGGATGAACTGCCACCTTTGGAGCCTGCTGGCTGCGGAGAAGACGATGAACTGCCACCTCTGGAGTATGTTGGTGCAGTTGGGCCAGTCGCCAATTCCGAACAACATGCTGGTTTCAATGAGGCAATCGCCGCTGATGGTGACGATGCTGACGACATGCCAAATCTGGAATATTTTGGAGCTTCCGGGCCAAGTCAATCCAATTGCAATGGTCCGTCTGCTGAGGCGCGAGCAACTGGCGGAGGAGCATCTTTGGACCACACCAACGTGGAATCTTCTTCAAGCAGTACTTTCCGACAAGGTGATCAAGTTTTAATCAAGGGCACAGCAAAACCTGAGTTGGATGGCCAACAGGGGACTATTGAGAGCATCAAAGATAGTAACTATCAAGTAAAGTTGGAAAAAACAGGGAAACTTCTACAGTTGGCACCAACAAATCTTCATAAGATATGGCTACGTGGTAGTGGCGCTGGTGCGATGCCTCCTTTGCAGTTTGTTGGCCAGGCCCATACTTGAACCTCTATTCATAAGTTACTTGCAAGTCACAACGCACAGTACACGCAGATGACTGGTCATCTGAGAATGGAGGCAAACGGATGTTCTCCTATGCCCCTCGCTCAGTGGTGGAAATTCTTTCTCGCTTGTATGTAGAACAAACCAAATTGGAATTTGGCTATGAGGTACAGTGCTGCACCAAATGGTCATTGCAAGGATGCGCTGGCCTCGTTTCGGAGAATCCTCGCACCAAATGATATGAAATGAAATGAAACTACATCTGGATTGGATTGGGAGCTGAAGTAATCGGTTTTTCAATTGTTTGTGTGTGATTTATGTGAAAGTAAGAGCCGGGCATTTTTGTGCTCTGTCTGGCCAGTTGTGGTTACGTCCAATAAGATTTGCACCAGATAAATGTGTTTCATATAATTTTTGCACACGAAAGAGATGGAGCTCTTCCACAGTGAGGCAGACAAAGCAGACACTCAGAAGGCTGAACCTGCTGACAGGCTCAGCATGCCGAGTGTTGGATGTGTTTTCTCTAGTGTGTAAATGTTGCCCATGCCCAAGTACCCAGTGCCCAAATACCGTCTCACTGACATGTTCTTTTTGCTTGACAGGGGAAGACACTTTGTGACTCCAGGCCTTGCAATCTGGTGTATCGGGCGTCACACTGGCAAACATGCTTGCTTGTTTGGAGTCTTTTGCCGTCAACCACTTTGCTGGATTTTTTTCCAACTTTGAGGAGGTTCTGACAAGTCTCGACAACCAGGCAATCCACAGGAAGTTCAGGACAATACATGCTGCACTGTTGAAGTTTTTTATTACATGTCATTGCTATCAGATTTGTGGGTCCGGTAATGTCAACTGCAAGACACGCAAGTTGACTTTCTTGTTTCTTCTTCTTCCTTGCCTCATGAATCTGTAGCGCCAAACGCGCTGGGTTGTTCAAGTTTCGAAGTAAGCAGGCAAGAACAGGCACAAACAGTCTCCTTCGTACTAGCGGGAAGAACTCATGCACCGCTTTTGAGGACGAAGCGCATTGTCTGGGTTTCTCTTTTGGGACATTTTGCTTCCCTTGCCAGGATACAATGGAGATGATGAGGCGCTTTCTCAATTGTACTTTCAGGGTATCTGATTTGAACCAAGGCTTGTGAACAGGTCATCGGCCGTGTCAGGTCAGCCTTGCATGCCACAAGTTTGTCTGAAGTGGATGCAGCGCTCAGTCAAGCACAAAAGTCACCAGGTATCGGTCTCTACACGTTTCATGTTTTTGTCTTGCATTGTGGCTTGTGGGTGCACTGTTTATGCATTGGCCATATGTTTTTGCAAGAAGCTGCAGCTCATGCGTTCGCAAGAATCAGAACTTTCCGGAACGCAAAAACATTGGACAGAGCAAGAAAAGCGATTGGCCCGCATATATTGTTATATAGATATAATTGTAATTGAACAGTCAGTCAGTCTGCCCAAATTTTCAATCATCTTCCTATTATATATCCCGCCCCTGATCATTTTTCATGTCTGGTCCCTGTGTCCATTTGCTCATTAGGTGTTTCTTGTGATGAGAAGAATGAGGCTCTCAAGCAACTCGAGACCAAGAGGACGAGAACTTTGCGTGTTTCTTACGACCTTTGTCACATCATCACTTTGTTTGAAGGGAAATGCTTCCATGCTTCAAACGTCTTGGAAGGAGCCAGATGGCCAAACTTCAGCAGGAGGTGGGTTCCACGAGGTTCACGATATCCCTCCCAACAAACTCTGCTTTTTTCACATGGAAAACTCGATGTACGCTTCTCAAGGTCTCAGCTCCATCCACGAAGTCCACCATTGAAAAATGGTGTCAGGACAGGATTCCACACAACACAGGATCCTGAAAGTTCTTAAGCTCCGTAAGAAAGTGCGGTGTCTGAACTGATTTTCATTTCGAGTGACATGTGTATGGTTGCAGACTTTTGCGTGTGACCATGTAAGTTACCTCGTTTTTTTTCGACGATATCGCAAACACGCACATACACACACACACACATTGCACAAGTGTGATTGATAGTGGTCAAACAATATTGACAGAATGAGTCCTACTCTGTGTTGTTGATTTGCCAACATATGAAATCAGTTTGTGAGCGATTGGGTGGCGTTGATTGATTCTCCAGATTTGAACATTTCGTGTCACCAGTTGGTTTTCGATCCTACACTAGACTTGTTTAGTTCCCGACAAAAGGACCTGCAGCTCCCACAACAACTTCTTGCACGCCTGAATGACGAAGATGTGACTGATCCCGAGGCAGATGCCTCTCTGGTGATGTGCAGAGATAGTGAGAACATTTTGACGGGACATGACAAGCAGGATAACTGTCATTTGTATTGTCGTTGGTTCGTTCTTTTGCGGATGTGACATGAGTTTAATGCATATGGTGCTTTCGGATTACTTTCATGTGCTTTCAGTTCGAAGTTGCGAGGAGTTGACGGGAGTCAGCGAGAAAGAGCTGGCTGAGCTGACGACCGGATTGAAGATTGGACCAAAAGGACGGTTTCTGAAGGCAGTGAAGAGGCGATGTCGAGGGCTTGTGATCATTTGATCATTTGCAGAGCATTTTTTGTGCAGTTTTGATTCATTTGACTGATTGTTTTCCTGTTTTTTGTGTTTTGATTTTGTCTGTTGCACAGGATGAAAGCCCTTGAAGCTGCTGAACTTGGCTCTGCTGTGTCTATTTCCTGACCACAGTGAAGGCCTAGCATTGGTGAAGTCTTAACCTCTTGACCTGCACAAAGAATCACCAAGCCTCAAATTGAAGTCAGAAAAAAGGAGGCCCAGAATACGCTTATTTCATCTTATTTCTCACTTGGAAAGCTTGTGGCACTAAGAATTGTTGCAGTTTCAACTCTGGCCTGCTCTTGCTTTGGGACTTGGAATGTGGTTGGTTTTGAAAAATTGGCTTGCACACACAATTTGCTCAGTGCTGTGTGGCTCAAGGGATTCCGAATTTTCTGTACAGAGATGAACTTCCGAATTTTAGTTTTTCCGGTGGCTTATCCGAATCCGAAACGTCCTTCAATTTGAGAGGCTTCCATGAGTTCATTCCACTCGACAGATCTCCTAACCTATGCAGAACAGCGTCTGTCCTTCACGGCCTTGGCCAATGTTGAACCATGTTGAATTACTTCGACGATCAAAGCATTGCTTTTTAGCTTTGTTCAACACCAACCCCACATACCCTGATGGCGTGACCAGCCTCTTGGTCGACGTGATTCTGCAAGGGTCATGTCCTATGCCGGCCAGGCTGATTTGGGATATTAAGATTGTCTATTGCATGATCTGGGGCTGGGAACAACATGCAAGACTACTGTAATCTAGCATTGGGTCTGGATTTAAGCTGTCTCCTCCCCCAACATCTATGTTCCCTATTATTCTTAATTGATCCTCAATTCTCCCAGCTCTTGACTGTAGCTCATTGAATCCCAACACACCCAAACGATGCAGAATCCTTGAACATCCAAGAACTTTTTGGTAAAAGAACCATTTTGCAGGCTTCAGCTTCAGCCTCGTCCCGCTCTGCTCCGTTGGGGGCCTCGTTTGTACCAGAAGTAATCACGATCAAATATTACACACATTCCATTTAAAAGTTGAAAGAATGTTTAGAAAACAGTTATGTGTGGGCCAGAACTGGGGTGCCACTAGGGACCACACAAATGGTCCTTTCTGTAGCGTTGGACCTGTTCTTCGATACTTTTTCCATCCATGTCCAGTTGTGAAGTGTATATACAAAATGTTTCAAATTTCATACCCAACCCTCTGACGGACTTGCTGTTCGAAGCCTCGAGGGCGACCCTCCGGTCAATCCTTAACTTCTGATTCGCGAAGTGCGTTCCTTTCCATCTGGGCCCGCTTTGTTTTCGTTTGTTTCAGTTCTGGGCCCGCTTCTACCTTCGGCATGTACAAGACACTGAAATCATGTGAAGTCTGACCCTGACCACTGTGGCTACCACGGCGGGCAACCCTTACTGCATATCCAAATTAATGTTTGCACTGCTCTGTGAAGGTCGCGAGATGGGGATTCTGTCTACGTGCAAGACTCCATGTTTGTGTCAGAGGCGCAGCCACGGCATTCGCAAGGTATGACCAGTGACGAAAACGCTAGACTTCGAGAGTATCTATCTAAATATATATATATATATATTTATGCACAGTATCTTTGGAGCTACGAAATTGGTACCGTGACGATGATTAATGATCAGCGTTTTTGTGTTTTGGAGTCTTCCAGCTGAAGTTCCATCTTGCACCTGCAAATTACATTTGTCAATCATGTTGTGCTGTTTGTCTCAGTTACGGAGGCCGTGAAGAGGATCCAGCAGTGTACGGCTGAAATCCGGAAAGAGGCATGGAATGCAGTGATAGCAATTTCAAAGGGTAAGTTTTATAAGTTGCACCGTTCTTGAGGCCAACCTGCTGTCCCAATCCACCTCTGCTGCAGCACGGAAGAAGGCACATGGAGGACACCTTTGCCATCGCAGAATCTCGTTGCAGTTCCGCCGAGGTTGAGAATACCCTGCATGCTGGCAACCAGGCCGTGCAGGATGCCAAACTCCGTCTTGAGAAGGCACATCACTCTCTGGCAAGTCTTGATAGGTGTGGTAGGTGTGGTAAGAGGTGGCATCAAGCTGACTTTGCCATTCGGCTGTGCTTGAATCGGGAATGCCTTTTTATGCCAGCTTAGCTACAATGGCGGGAACACCTTCGGAGAGCAGAGAAACCGCAGCCTGATGCAGCAGAAGCTCAGTGTCTTGGACAAGAAACAGGTGTGCTACAAAGGATCTTTTTTTGGAGCCGTCTGCTTTTATCGCAAAAATGTTGCTTTGACTTCGACATGGGCGAGAAGGACAGTGATCGCCAGTCAAGCAAGCAGACCGTCCCATTTGGCCTCCATCATGCGGAGTTTGCGAAAATGTTCACATGCAAACCAAATTTGTGGAATTTGCAAAGATTATGTCTTCCAAAGAGTGGCTTAAATGCGCTTGGCGGACTTGAATTATAGCTCTGCATGACAAGGTGAGAACTTGACCAAGAGTATCCACGATCTTCAGGCAGGTTGCAAACCAGGCTTCCACTGAGACAATAAAGTAAAGACCTGAGAGATTGAACGCGAGAGGTGGTGGAACAAGGTGCAGCATATTCTCGAGCTCCCATCATTCTGAATGCGGGCTAACATGAAGGAATAGAATTACCAAAATTTCTTTACCATAATTTCGACTTAGACTACAACATGATATTGTATTACAGTATATGTAACTGTATGTATTCATGCATATTATGTAAGTGCATAGAAGTCTAGATTGATAGTCGTTATGTATCAGTGCGGTAGCTGCAGGCTGTTTGCCGGATGTGGGACAGGTTAGCTTCCAGGTCTTTGAGCAGGCTGAGAAGAAGCTGGCCGAGATGCCGCCACCTACAAGTCAGAGGTCCTGAGACCAGAATTCATGCGAAAAGGCAGGAGTTGACAATATGTTGCTGCAACAGGCCCACAGAAGATCTGGAGATGGGCTCTTTGCCTGTGCGCAGCTTAATTTCATCTCCAAAGCAGTACACAAATTGATGCGATGTGCACATGTCCAAACCCCGGCAACCCGAAAATCAGCTCTCTGGAAAGTTCGGAGACATGTTTGCCCAGTCTGGACAACGGCAGCAAGTGACAGCTGAAATGGTCTCGGAGGTTGGAGCTCTGGTTCCATGGTACTTCACTCTGTGAACGTGTTCCGACAGATTACACCAACCGCCAGTGGTTCGGACTTCGTTCAGGCGGAAATGGACGTCCACAACGCAATCGTGGAGGAGTATGTACAAGATGCCTGGAGCTGAGCCGAGGGAGTACTGATTCTTGTGAAGGAAAAAGTTGGCCTAGCTTGAAGAAGGTTGATTGGACTCGAACCTGTTCTTCCTTGTTCTTGTTGCTCCTTCTTTGGTTTTGTTGCACTTCTTCTTGCTCTTCTTCTTTGCTTGTGCTTTTCTTGTTACCCTCCTTAGACTTGTTTGTTGGTTGTTTGTTTGTTTGTTCTTTCTTTCATTCTTTCTTGGTTGGTTGGTGGGTGGGTGGGTTGGTGGGTGGGTAATAGT
>DF239861.1:13469-38469 GCA_000507305.1 Breviolum minutum Mf 1.05b.01
GTGTTGTTGTGTGTTGTTGTGTTGTTGTTGTGTGTTGTTGTCGTGTTGTTGTCGTGTTGTTGTTGTTGTTGTTGTTGTTGTTGTTGTTGTTGTTGTTGTTGTTGTTGTTGTTGTTGTTGTTGTTGTTGTTGTTGGTGGCGTTGTTGGAGTTGCTTAGTTGCTTAGTTGCTTAGTTGCTTAGTTGCTTAGTTGCTTGCTGGTTGGCTGACTGCTTGGTTGGATGGATGGTTGTTTGGTTGAGGGTTGTTTAATGTGTGTGAACCCATTTTATTTTTGCAGCTAGCGAACTATAGAGTTTGTATTTTTTTGCCCCCAAGCTCGCAAGTTTGCCAGATATCAACTCTTGCGCAAGATGTCAGAGGACTTCAGCAGGCTCGGAGATCTGCAGAAAAAGTAGCGGGTTGTTCAGGCTGAACTGTTGAGAGAAGAAAACCGCGAGTTGTTATGGCAGTCAATTTGTAATTTCAACAGGTTTATATCATGCAATGTTGCTACTTTAGTTCGTGCAGGAATTTCAGCAACAGTATATAGTACGTATGATATGGCCTATGGCCCAACGATTGTGCGCCACCCTGCTGTGCTGGCCAGGCTATGACAGACCTCTCTATTCACACCAAGGCTTTTGGGGCGCGTTGTGGCTTGGGGCCATTGCGGGCAGCCATGGTTGATACTGCAGCCCTGGATACCCCGAAAACTTGTGGAAGTCTCATTCCGATCTTGGTCTTCCATCCTGATCCATCGTCCTAAATGACCTCACTGATCATCCTTCATTTGCATCCTAGTGTGTAGTGCTTTATTCCTCCAACCCTTATGCTCGAATAGAACAGCTCTCCAAATCTAAAGCAGGAAACCTTTCGATGTTTGCTTCAGCAGGCCCAAGGTGACCTGTTGGATAGCATCGAGGGTGATTTCATCAGCTCAACGCGGGCTACTGCGGATGCAAGCCAACAACTGACACAAGCGAGCCAGTCACAGAGGCGGATTTCTTGCAGCTTTCAAGGGTAGAGTTGGTTGTAAAGAAAATTACTTGGAAGATACTTGATCATGTACAGCGATATGTGGATGATTTGGGAAGCTAAATAATTCGCACGGCTTTTTCGCGGGATGGAAGTGCATCGGGAATCTGCAAGACGAGGCGCGGCTCCAAGTTGATCTACTGGCTGCTACTGCTGGCAGCTGTTCTGGCAGTGATCCTGATCTTTGTGGTGGTTTACAGATCCTCCTCGTGAGGCTAAGCATGGCGCCAAAGGGCCTCATGGGCCATACGATCTTCGATTGGATGACTAGGAAGGTTTGTAGCAAGGAGAAGGTGCCTGGAGCAGCTTCAAGTAACATTGTTGCTATTCAGCGATTGCTTTGATGATGCCCAAATAGAAGCGAGGGTAGGGGGTTGACACTATTGACAGAGATGGTTTATTCATGTTTATTCATGTTTGCTCTTGAGTTGCATCAGTCAGCGAAAGCCTGGAAAGATTCTTTTCTTCGTACAAGAGTGGTAATGATCGTGGATGATCATTGAAGTCTGTATCGACCGATTCCTCGTTTAGCAAATGGAAGGAAAACAGTTGAATTTTCTAATTCCAAGTCTCTCTGCCTCACATTGACTCTATATATATATATACATATAATATATACATGTGTGTCCATCTTTCAGGCAGGAGGTTTGAAGTTTAACCTACTGTTCTGCAAGTCAAGTTTTTGAGTGACAGCCGCCGCATTCAGCTCATGGTGGAAAGACGACAGACACCGACGGACACCTGACAGAAACAACGGTGGTTCAACATACATGGGTGACACATCTTACAAATGAGCAGAGATTTCATGAAATTTCTTTGGATTTCAATACCGGCACGTGACAACTGATGGACTGCAAATGGCATAAAAGATGCACCTTTTGACAGGAAACATGGGGCAAAATGAGTAACACATGCCCCTCTATAGCCTTGGACAATGTGGGTGGTCATCAGACTTTTCACAGCCAGAGAAATAAAATTAGCAAAGCTTGAGTCGAGTTTTTCAGCGGATTCCGAGCTTGGCGGCCCTGTCCAACAAGGCAGGAGGTTGGAGAGAGATGCTATGGGAGCTACAGGAAGGTAACCGTTCATGCTAAACTTCTAAATGGTCCAAAAGTTTCTCTCTTTGCATCACAAGCGAGGACAATGGCCACCCCTCGAGGAATGCGTTCCAAGTCAATAGGCACCAATCTGAGTTGAGCTCTTGAATCACACATCTAATTTGAATGGTGACTTGGGGTGCGCCGATGTGTGTTGTGGGTGAGGACATTACATCCTTGGCAAAACTATTGGAGAGGGCACCTTCGGGAAGGTGAAGCTTGGAACTCACATCCTCACTGGCGAGAAGGCGACAGCCTTTCAGGGTTTCATGCTTTCAGGTGGTCGAGTGGTTGCTGCGGTTGCTTGTCCCGATGGGTTGGGTGGCTGTTGCAAGTGTGATCGTGCAAGAAATCACACGCAGGTCGCCGTAAAGATTCTGGAGAAAGAGAGGATCGTTGCCCTGGCCTCAGTTGGGTTGTCATTTGGCAGTGTGCGTTGGAACGTGTTATTGACTTTATCAATTTGAACATCCCTTGATGGTTCTTTGTTGTTTGCAATTCAGTCTCCTTCACATTGGACTGATTGGGACACACCGTCATCTTGACAATTTTCCGCAAGATTCCAACATAAGCCATGGGATCTGACCTTGCGATCTACAACTGGCTTTGAGGATGTGGCTGATGTGGAGAGGGTGGCCAGGGAGATCCATATCCTGAAGCTAGTGCAACATCCGCACATCATCCAGCTCTATGAGATCATTGAAACACCTCGGCAATTGCACCCTGAATGATGTACTACATATTTCTGCAAGTTTTTACATGTTGTCATTTGATGAGTAGCACAATGTATACAAATCAAGAGCGTTTTTTGAAGTGTTTTTTTGGCAGTCATGGAGTCATGAGCTTGGTTGTGGTTCCAGTTGCAGGTTTTGGTTGACTCAAGCAAGACCTTTGGAGTGCGCGTCTCCTTATTTTGCCAGGTATCTCATCATGGAGTTCTGCTCCGGTGGCGAGTTGTTTGACCACATCGTGGAACAGGGCCGGGTGAAGGAGGCGGAGGTGCCAGAGTTCAAAGCCTTCAAGCTACCATGACAATGACAGACGAAGCTGAGATGTTTTGATATGCTTGGAAGAAGCAATGGTTTGAGATCGTATGCTGCCTGCATCTCTTGCATTGTATCAAATATATTCAAATATCAACTATTGTCAACTATGAACCTCAAGCTGAAAAGATGCAGCTGAGAGAATCTCGATTCCTTAGGCAGCCCTTAGTAGCCCTTAGAATTAGAGTCAAGACGTAGATATCCCGGATATCTACAAATCGAACCAAAGTTGGTCAGTGACATTTGTTCCTGTGTGAAAACGGAGGATGAACTGTGATTCACTCAAGAATCACAATCTTCAGCTGGATTTTGATGAAATAATTCTTTAGCGAAGAATCAGTGTCCAACCCTTTCAGCAAATCCAAACTTGGCTGCCACTGTGACATGACAGCAGGCATCGCGCTTTTTCCATCAGATCATGGCTGGGGTGGAGCAGATTCATCGGAGCCTAGACCTGCGTTGACCTTCTGTGGTATATCAAGGGGAGCATGTGCACTCATGTTAACTCTTGGGGTTTCTGAGTTGACATGGGGCTTGTGCTATGAGGATGAACGTGGTTCACCGAGACTTGAAGCCTGAGAATCTCTTATTAGATGAGCAGAAGAACATCAAGATCGTGGACTTTGGCTTGAGCAACACCTACCAGGCAAGAAGAAGCCCTCCTTGCCATGAAACATCACATTTGGGTGCACCCCTTCCGATTTTTTTCGTTTGCCCTCTGAAATGTGGGAAACTGCACTACTGGCATGAGACCCAAGAACGACAATACAGGGTTTAGAATTGGATAGTATTAGTAACAACAGTTCAAGAATACAATCATAAAAAGGCAAACCGCAAGGTGGAAAGGATTGAAAAGAATAAGCTTCTTGGGGGAAGTCTCCACAACGAGGATCAGTGTACCCGAATCACCCAGATATGCCAGGATGGTCAACTGTTGAAGACTGCCTGTGGCTCACCCTGCTACGCAGCGCCTGAGATGGTCGCTGGCCAACGTTACGTCGTGGCCCTGGTCTTCGTTTTGTGAGCTTCGATGCGGCCAAGTCTTGGGCGTGGCAAGTGCACATTGCTTTACATAGAACGGTGCTGGGTGAAGATTGAATTTGTAGCGAACAACTTGCCTAGGTTTGTTGTTTTTGCTTCTACTGGAGAAGTTTGCAACTTCGAAAATGACGTTGTTTCACTTTCTTACTTATTATTTTCGTCTGGCAATCTGAGATTTCTTATGTTTTTTGTCTAAGCTCCGAAGCGAGGAAACAGCCTTCGCCTCAGGTGCCTTCAAGGTGTGATGTTTGGAGCTGCGGGGTGATCCTGTTTGCCTTGGTCTGTGGGGAAGCCAAACTAAAGGTGCTGAGGATCAGTGATATCACTGTTGTGAAGGGAGAGTAGTGGAAAGCTTTGGGCAGTTCCAGTTGCCTCATTTCTGTTTCGTTTCCCTTCAGTCAGTGCAATGATAGCTTCTTAGGACACATTTGGGCATGTTTGTGAGCCCCTGCCTGTTTGTTCGCTGAGGCGGGTATCTTCCTTTTGAGGATCAAAATACATCTGCTTTGTACCGCAAAATCCTGAATGCGGACTACCAGGCAGGCCCTCCCCTACTCTGGACCCATTTCAGCCGGAAACTACGCGAATAAGATTGCCGGGATTGCTAAAGTTGAGCCAGCCGCCTGAAGGGGGCTTGTCAGCACCAAGAGTTTAAGACTCTTGCCATGCCCTCATGGATTCGTGGAGCAAAGGAAGAGTGCATGGTTCGATGATAGCTTTCACTTTCCAAAGCATCTGAATATGTACAGTACCTGCAGTCATGGTGCGTTTACGACTTGAATTCGTCTATCAAGACTGAATACGCTGTTGCTCATTTGTTACCACAATCTTTTGCAGGCATGTTTTGTCGGTGTCCCGAGCCAGGCACCAAAGTTCATCTCCGACGGCGTGCGAGATCTCATTTCTAGGCAGGTTTGTGGCAGGTGGTTTGAGTCTCTGCTTTACTTTCTTGCTGCCAATTCCAGTGAGATGAGATCAATTCCCTGGTGAATCTACTATTAAGGATAATTTTTTGACGTAGCAAGTCTTAGGATTATGTTCTGGCCTTGCCGTCGAGGTATGTTGGAATATTTGTTTATTATTCTGGGAGGTATGGACGGCGGGGTACCTAAGGTAACCCTCATTCTACACCGTGTGTCTATGAGCCCGTTTGCCTATCAATTCAAGAGAAAGATCCTGCAAGATCCCACGGTGCGCAGCAACACTTCAGTGACTGAGTGATGCTAGGATGCTCAACACCGACCCGGAGACCCGCTACACGATCAGCAAGATTAGAACACATCCTTGGTGAGCCTCAGGGATTCTGGTTCTTCCACCCGTTGCGGTTCTTACTCCTGTAATGAGAGTAGGGCAGATGTTTGGAATGTCCAGATTGCTGGCTGCTAGATGCTTCGATGTATATGAAACATTATGAAACCAGTTCAAATAGTTTGTGATTTCCTTTGCCTTCTCTGAAGTTCTCCAATGCTGCTTCCAAGTTTCTCACGATTGGTATCCTCCTGGTTTGTTAGTTTTACTAGTCGGTTTGAACAGGTTTTGATGCGGTGTAATTTTCACATGCTTCTGATCTACAAGATCTCTGATGGCAATACGACTTTGCGATGTCACAACCTGTTCCATTTTTGCCGGAGAATTGTAAGTTGGGCAAGTTTGCACTGATCTTCTGGGGTGGACTTTCTCATTTCACTGGGAACAGCGGAAGGTACCGGCAGATCCCGGAAGCCTCTCTTTCTGGCACAGGCGTTGCGCAAAGCCGTGTGACGATCGAGAGAATTGCTGTATAGCATTGTGATGTTGGCAAGTGATGTTTTAGTCAAGACTTCGGCGATGCATCGTGTTTGCTACGAACAAAATACTTAGAAACTGAGTGTGAAATCGATTTGGACTAACTTTGGATAACACTCAGAAAATCCCCAGAACTTCACCTCAGCTTTCAAGTGACTTGTAGTGACTTGTAATTATTGGTTTCCACGTCCTAAGGACAACTTGACAATTACTGAGTCCACAATGCTTACAGGCGTAGGCAGCAAAGTCTTGCAGGACGATGTGCTGGGCACTAAAACCTTGGAAAGTTTCGGAGGGGGCTTCTGCGGAATGAGCCACAATGGGAGGAGCTTTGTGGCCTGCTTCATTTTTCTGTACCTATTTGGGAGGATCCCTACGGTGGAAACTCATAGGGATATGTGTTAGGGGGCGAGATGGAGTGATGTGCTGAGGCTGGATCAATTGGATCGCTTTGGCTTTCCACGAGACTATGCAGCTAAGTGCTTGCCTTTCTGGCTAAACTTGGATCCTCCCTCGTTGTTTTGCACCATGGAGGAACAAATCACGAAAAGGTCTTGCATTGGACTAGACGCGACGTCTCTGCACCACTTGCTATAATCAAACTCTCCTATTTTCGGATGCTATTCATTTGGATGCCAGGGAGATGGGCAAGCACAATCACGTGACCACCACCTATCACCTTCTTCTGGAGAAAAAGAAACGCTCTGGTGGCTTTTTGAAGGCAGCACAGAAAGGGTTTCAAAATGTCTCAAAGAATCATGAGCCCGTCAGAGATACATAGGTTGTCATAGATTGTACGATTGAATAGTGTCAAATGACATAGGATGTGTGAGAATTAATACCTACACATGTATATATGTATATTTTAAATACATAGATATATTATAGAATTATCATACATATATGAGGTATATATCTAGAGAGTATCTAAATATCAAATATATATATATATATATATATATATCTATATCTATATCTATATCTATATATTCTGCACATTCAATACCTTGCAAGGCCCTTGATCAAAATACCCATGCTGGCTTCGAGGCGCAACACTTGTATCATTGGCCTAGTTCGATGTAGCGAACTTTGTGCTGCATAGCTTCTGCATGGTTTGGCGTTTCATTCTCAACAGCCGAATGGACAATGATGTTACATAATTCGCAGTTTTTCATTCATCATTGCTCCAAATTTTATGATATGCAAGCAGCTGATTGAAGTTACTATCCACCGGCAGCCTTTGCCACTTACAGGGCCCTGTTGCCACAGACGAAATCGAAGTTCCTGCGGAGCGTACTACGTCACCTTTTCCCTACCAGGTTCGGAAATGGTGTTTTTTGTCGATTCAAATAGAGCTGGAGAACAAACATGAAAAAATCATGCCAAATTCTCTTCATTCGCCTTTGAACTCTCAGAGTGAACGGACGCATTTTAGTCGAAGAGACCTGGATGCCCAAGTCTGTTGATGGCTGGCTGTTTCGCTGAGAGGCATGACCACATGTAGTCTACACATTGAAACAGTTTGGCTGGCGAATGTTGTCTCCTTTTGTTGGTTTATATACTTCGCACTGCGCCAGGGGAAGTCAGGTCTTATGCTAAGTGTACAACTTTTAGCCTCATGGTAGCCTTGTAGCATCTTGTAGCATCTCGTAGCACTTTTTCCAGGGTTTCAGGGTTTCAGGGTTTCTGTCCTGGAGACGATCTATCCGACCTGAGGTGAGACCGCTATGCAGGATGCTGACCGAGCTGCTGGTGGCACTGGGTCCCCACGTGGGAAGACACCGGAGCCTGGAGTTCCAAACTATGGGAACTGGGCCCGGTGGCTAAGATAACCTTTGAATGATGTGGAATTGATGTTTTCAGAACTTTGAAGTATATTTTTGTGTTGCCTGTTTTCATAAAACCGTCGTTTTGCAAGGCCTTTCCCGGGCAGCTTCCAGGGCATCGGACGCCCTCCGGACAGAAGCGTTCAGCCGCTCGTGAGGCGGAATTCTGGGATTTAATGAGCGTTGACTTTGACTGATGTAAAGGGGGATTGAAGTTGGTCAAAGGGCATTGGGAAAGGGAATCCATGGCATTTGAATTCGGTAATTTACATCAGTTTTGAAAGTAGATTGCGCAACCTCCTTGTATTGATTGTAATGTAAGGACCCTCCAAAACTATGTTTTGAGAATGGTGCCATAATTGCACTGTGACCCTGGTGCAGATTGGAAGTAGTCAGACAGGTTTCAGTGCTTTGTTGCTGCTTTCAGTATTGGCACAGCGAGATCACAACCATCAATCAGAGATTGCACGTGGATCACCCACATTTTTGCTAGAGCTGCGCAAGAGAATGACTACGTTGGAAGCAGTCAAAGGTTCAAAGGTGCACTTGCGATTCTTTTTGCAATCGCTCATGTAGATGTCATACATACTTCATTCTGGTCGTTGAAGGGGAAACTAAACCGAGCACTGGTTCCAGCTCGGTATGTCACTGGAAGAGGCAAGCGAAGCCTCCACCAGAACTGAGCACGGAGCCCAGCTTTTCTGAAAGACGTGTTGTGCCCAAGAGCGACAGCCCATGCGATGCTTGCGACTGCAAGCTTCAAAAAGCCAAAAATAAAATCAGGCAGACTAGAATGGCTGGGAGCTGCTGTATATGATAGCTCGTTGCTGATCGACTGATAGTCATATGGATTGTATTGGATTGTACTGTAGGGAACATTTTTCGAGCTGAGAACCAGCCACTTGATGTGAATTGGATGAAGTATCACGGCTGTGGTGGTGGTGCTTGCTCCCTTTGTTTGCAGTGGACCAACCCCTCTTGGGAATTTCTTCTGCTCATGTCCAGGCATTCGTATTCAGGCTCCGGACATGTGGCGCCTTTGTCTGAGCTGACGCAGAAAACCCAGCCGATACAGCGCTGGCCCAGCCGGCAAAATTCAGGATATCACTGATATCACAATCATTCAATGAAAGTTGTCCAGAGTTTTGAAGTGGCCCTGGCAATAGAAAATCTTTACCCTTGAGAGCACCCCCGATGCTCGCTGAGCCCGCGCAACTGACACTTGGTCTGATTGCATTACTTGAGGCCTCGAGGGGCTCAGACGAGTCGTGCCTCTGGCCACGATTGCAAAGACAAACCGAGTCAAATTGTTTGCAAGTTGACATAAAGATGATGAATGAGTTTTACGGTTTGCTCATTCGAATTTGACAACAGTTTGATGTTGCTTTTCAGATCTTTTCTGTGTAGCAGACCTGGTCTTGTTTCGCTTGCCAGGGCAGCCAAGCCGCGGTTCTGATAGAAGACCAGACATGCCGTTGCCCTGGAAAGTGAAAGCTTCTGTCAGCTTTTGTCAGTGAAAGCTTCTGGAGAAGCTACCCAGCTTCTCCCACAAACTGCCCAGGCCCAGAGTTGCCGGCGGGATGGAGCCTGATCGAGGGCGAAAAGCCAGCTGGATGCACTTTGCTACAGGGAACCGACCATAGCTACTTTTGGCAAAGATGCTGCTAGGGATCTAATTGAAATTGGATCTGTATAAAGTTTTCGTGGCATGGTTGAAAGGACTTTCACAATCCTTCGTCATTTTTTAAGCTTCATCTTAACCATCTTGGGGTGTTTCCAGAAATGATGTCACCTGTCAATACCTGTCACCTCCGAAACTTCCATCAAAAGTTTCAGGTTGTTTCAGCGATTTCACCATCCAGCTGCGGTTGCACCAACTTGTAAAGCGTGAACTTCTGAGGCTCAGACGCCGCGAGGTATTACACCTTCCTCAGGCGAGAATTCGAGAATCTCTGAGTCTATGCGGATTCAGAAACTCACGGTTTTCCCAGGGGGGACATCCACCCGAGCAAACAATAAACAATTGCAGCGGTTTATCAGTCCTTCCTTGAGGAACTGCTGCTCCAAAGTTCCATGGCTTTTGATCTTTGTAGGAGCAAAACAGAAAGCTTTTGATTCAAGTGCTGGCTTGATCATTGAAACATGACTGCCAGGCACTCCAACACCAGGCAAGACTGGGTGCTCGATGTCCGTGATGTTGTAGTTAGAACCAAATCCCACGAATCAAGCAGAGTTCAGGGCACTCGTTGCTGGTGAATCTCTATTTGATAGCAAGACAAGGGATTTGCCGGGATTTGCCAATCGCTTTTTCTGTCGTTGACCCGAGACATCAGATTTTGTCGTTGGAGGTACCTACCGCAGTGGAACACCAAATCGACGGCCTTTTGCAGGTGGATCACTGGCACACTGCAAGTTACACAGAACTTGGAGTGCGTGTGTCAAATCGTTAAGCAGTACTGGGTAGATCAGTAGATCCGCTTCGGAGAGGGAGAATTTCACCCAGGTAGTCTTTAAAGTGCCAGGCCATTTCTAATATGCTGCTATGCCTGCTGAGAGCGTTGTCAAACTGTGGAGCTGTCTTGGCTCAAGCATTCAGAATTGCCTTAGCCTTAGACGCCCTCGTTGTCAACCACCATCAGTGCACGTTGGGACACAGGTATTGTGCTTGAAGACATGGAAACATTTCTTTCGCAAGACACTGACAAGTTTTTGCAGCAGCTTCCAGGCTTGTATGGCACATTTCAGACACCTCACTTTCGCATCAATCGCCATGACGCTGTATCCTCCTTCATCGATGTTTGGTGTCTTGGAGTTGGAAGTTTGTTGGGACAGCGACTTGAAGATTTCTATCGAAGACGAGGTGATCCCAGTGCATCCCAGCGTGCTCATCGCGCAGCGCAGCCGTTTCCTGAGCGACCTCTTCGGCCCCGACTTCACGGAGGCGACGGCGACGGTCCCGGTGAAGCCGCCGCATCCAGAGCTGTTTCTCCGGGCGTTGCATTCCATCACCACCCGTGCCCGACCCGAACTCACCGAGGTGCGAGGTTGGTTGGCTTTTCACTCGAGCAAGGTTAGAAATGCGTTACACCTGTCATTGACATAATATCTCTATATACCTCGATCGGCCAGATATATTATCTACATTTCTTGCCTTTTGGTAGGTTTTTTGTGTGAAAAGGCACAAATTTTACACACTTGGAAGATCCGGTATATGTGTATAATTACACACACATACGAACTACCGTGATATAAACGGACCACGCTGAAGCTATACATCTACAGTTTTTGGTCGCGAATAGAGGCTATGGAGGCCTCACCCTGAGGCCGAGTTTGTGGGCTTCGTGAGGACGTCAGCCTTTCTTCAAAGCGACGAGCTGGATGAACGGCTTTGTGAAGCAGGGATGTCATCCTGGAAGACCCTGACGAAGCTACCGGAATTTCGAAATCCGTGTGCCTTGAACTTGCGAAATGGATGTGGGAGGCATCCAACGTGAAAGAAACGAACCTGGAATTGTAAAGATAATGAAATGGGGACTTTGCAATACTTTGCACATTTGTTGGCTACCTTACTTCTCTCTTGACTAGTCGACGGTGTGATGATGTAAGTGAGCCGACCTTGTTGGGAACAAGAAAAGGTTTCATTTGTTGGCTTCGGCCGTGTCCGCGCTTTGAGCACCCAGGTGTTCCAGCCCACTTCTTGGAGCGTTTCCTTATGATGGCGAGGCACCACGAGGTCATGACAGTCTCTGATGCCTTGGAGGTGCTAGCTTTGTGGTGCAAAGAGAACATTGATGGAGGGGACTCGGTGCTGATGAAGTTGATCAAGATCAGCGACATGGAAACTTAGATCAACATCAACATCGCAAAGATACAGTATGAGTTGGAAAGAATTGGGGTCTAAGTGAGGGGTACCATGAGGCGATTGGGACTTCGGACCCACAGATATCTATGTATACCTGGACCCTGGTTCGATGCATATTTTTTGGTCTCGCCCAAAAAAAGAAGGCGAGACCAAAAACACAACACAGGCCAAGATTCAACCAAAAATATAACGCCAAAAGACCAAAAACACAACACCAAAGCACCAAAATACAACACCAAAGCACAAAAATATGACACCAAAGTTGTGTCATGCCCATTTTTTCGTTTTCGACCCAAAATCCAGCGCCACCAAAAAAAAACGTCTTTCAGGTGGTCCAGGTATATATATATATATATAGAGAATCCAAAGAGAATTCTGACCATCCAATTCTATTCTAGTTACAAAACTCTTCACAAGGCGAATCCGTGGGGGAAGAACATTTTAGCTCTGTCACCATTAGCAAATCGTAGCAAATCCACTCAACCTTGAAAGATACCTTTAAATCATTCAAGGCATCCAGTACACTGAAGAACTGAGAAGAAAAAATCAGTCCCAGCTTCACGCACGATGTCGAGGAAGCATCGGAGCTTCGGAAATTGCAGCAGACAAATCCACGCTTCGTTGAGCTGTTGTCTTCCACACAGGTCTATCAAATCATGGGCCCCTAGGCAAGGAGAAGTGACATGTGACCAGTGAAGGACTGTATTTCAACCCATAAAAGCCGGTTGGGATCATGATCATTTTGGAAGATTGACGTGTCATGGCATGTCAGCATGAGGCTTGAGGCACTCCGATACCTAGAATTCGTACATTTGTGATTGGATTTGGATGTAGTGGACCGGTGGACTTTTGACACTGAAACTTCCCCTTTGCCAAAATGCAGATGCCCTAGTGCAATCGATGCTAGCCCCCGAAACATCCGAAACGTCACTGCAAACGGCTTTCGGAAGCAAGCTTGAGCCAGTTCGACATTGTATTAAGCATGCCTTTATACTACTCTATGTCGAGGATGCTTATGACATATTATGACATCATGTACTTGTTAAGGGAATATGGTTTTCCATCGCATTATCCCAAATCAAAATTCCGAGCCATGATACTTAGGTAAAGCTGCCTTTCTTTGAAGCACGAAGAGCCTTAAAGCTCCGAACGAGTTGCCAAACATGGAGGATGAACATGGTGGAACTGCCTGTTCCACGGTGCGTATTCAGGGCTCCCGCTGAGAAAGTATGCCACTCCACGGATGCAGAGACCAAACCAATCCTCTGTTGCCCACGAGCCAAGAAATGCAATCCTGACCGTCTCGCAGTGAACTTCAATTTCTCATTCAAAGAAAAACAGCCTGCAGCCTGGTTGGAGAAGGGATATGAAAGATTATGAAAGGATATTCATGGGATGGAAGCCCGGGAAATGCCTGAACAATAGATTATTTTTGTCATCAATCTGGATGCGTCTCAGGATGTCTCATAACATCAGAGAAAAAAAATGTTAAACCTGCCACGGCGTTTTGGTGCCAGGTCTAGAGCCTTACAGCGCTAGGGAATCCAGTCGCCCGGGCACCTCTCAGGTGGGAGACGTTTTTTGGAAATGTTTCAGGCGAGGGCGTTCAAACATGTCAGAAAATGAAGGAGGTGAGACTAAAGAACAAGTGGAATCAACATGGATCAACGGAGAAAAGCAGAAAATATTAGCTGACTCCTTAGATGCTACTTCAGAATTTGTGATCTCAAGGTTGGTGAAATGTGACCAGATCAAAATGTTCTTTACTATCAATACTTCAAGGACTTTAGGTCTGCAATCCGATTTCATTTGCAGGGGATCAATGGCCCAACTAGACCGCCGGGCCCTGCGACCAGTCGCCCGTTCCACTCAGCTGGGCAGTTGCTGCAAGCGTTTATGAAACGAATAGGATATTTTGCGAGATTTTGCCAGACTAGATTGGAAAAAATTATCTTGCTTTTTGTCTATAGGTGTATATGTTCACATTTGGTCTTATGTCCTATTGCTAGGCAAAGTATCTATCAAAAGCAAAGATGTCAAAGGCATTGAAAACTCGAAGATGCTTTTTGGTTTGCCGCTGTTAAAGCAAAGGTGCTCAATACACCAATGAAGCAAGACGAAGGCCATTTGCATGAGAGACTAGACGTTATGTAGGCGAAAGTCTGTTCATTTTGTTCGGTGACCCTCTCAGAAGGTACTGGTCTACTAAGGTCACTGTTAAGAGGGCTGGATGGTGACTTTTGCTTAGAGTTGTGAAAGTTTTTCCAACTTTTCGTTTCCCATGCTTTGGGCACGCTGAAGAATGCTAGGGTGTTCCTTTGTGACTGTTTTCAGTGCACATTCAACTCCAACTCCCATCCGTGGCGTGAAGGCACTATGCGGCCACACCGGAGGCAGAACAATCAACATTTTGGGATCAAACAGTGCAGTGATTTTAAGGGTGCAACCTCAACTGCTCTTGGGTGTTGTGGATGTGGGAGAAAAACATCAGATTCCTTCATGCAACAGGCCCAGGGAGCCAATTTGGCAGTTGGTTCTTCCACCACACCAACCACCAGCAGCCGGAATTCTCAAGATAGGGGAGGACCAGGTGACTGGAAGTTGAGCACTCTCATGCAGAGGGACGTGTAGCAAACCCGTTTGTATTTCGACCCAATCAAACAAAAACAAAACCATTCCAATCTGCTAATCATTTCTGACATGTATGAGTTTCTTTGATGATTCAGCCTTCTCCCTGGATGAGTCACAAGAAAGTGATCCTTTCAAATGACCAAACACTGTTGATACGACTCTCATCTCTGGGACACTTTCACAAGGTATCGTTATAGATGAATCCAATTTAACTACAGTTTAAAACTCTTTTGATCTGATTGGTTAGCGACAAATTGACAGAATCCTATTCATTTTGAACCAGATTCAAATGAATCTCTTGACGACTCTTGACCTGGATGATATTTGAAGTCCCAGATCACCCACTTCAGGCCGTGGCCTGCGGCCGGCTGAAGGGGCAGCCGCCACAGCTGCGTCGGTGGCGGCTGATTTGTTTGGAGGACAAGCCTGGAAACCGAATTTTGTTGGGGCGAACAAGTCCCGGGATTTCTCATTGCAGTGCACAAATTGTCCCAAAGATGTGTAGACACTTTGTTCATCACTGACTCCAGAATTGAGAAGAAATCTTGGTGAGGCGAGAGCCTAGCTTCCTGTTTTTTTTCATGTCGGCCCATGCATTAGACAGTGAAACTTTTAACCCAGTGTGCAGAGGGAAGTTGGGTTGCCAAAAGTCACGCCGTGATGTTCTTGTTGGCAGCACAGTAGCATCAATCCAAGACAAGATCCTACAAAGGTATAGGCACAGTCAGTCCAATCATGTATACAGCGGTGTATACTATATATATGTATATACATACATACGTACAAAGACAATCATGCAGGATGTATTTACGTATGTGTATACTGTATACATATACGTATGTTTTTGTGCAGACAGCACATGTCACATAGCTGTGCTAAAAGTCAAAACACGTCGATGACATTTGCTAAGCTTCTGCCCACAATTTTTTGATCTCAGTTCCAAGACTCCAAGGCCTGGACATCGGTAGGTACAGCACGTTCTGCCACGTAGGGTGCCTGGAGTGGAAGATTTTGAGGCACTTCAACAAAACCAATACCTATAACCTCCTTTGACTACTTTTGAGGGAGTACTGAGTCTATATGATGAGCGACTATGATGATGATGATGATGATGATGATGATGATGATGATGATGATGATGATGATGATGATGATGATGATGATGATGATGATGATGATGATCACAACGGTTGCTGCAATGACGATGATGGTGCTGGTGCTGGTGATGGTCATAATGTCGAAGCATTGCATAGGACAGACTGTTGCTGAGATGTCGTTCGCTCAGGCCAGATGTGACGCACCAGGATCGATCAGGCACATCTGAAAACACCCCGAAACTGATCAAGTTTATGGCCTCCTTGAACTCACAAAAGGAGTTGTGCCTTCCCCTGGAAGGCACAACATGTTTCGTGGCGGTTCACATGTCCTGCCGGATTTTGCCAAAGTGAAACACCTGTCATGGGGCTTCAAGTTCAAGGTCGGACGCCGACGCCAAAAGATCGAGACGAATCTATGCGCACTTGCCGGGGATCATAACATGGCTACCGGGGGAGCATAGCATGTCTCAGACTTCAAAGAGGCTGGCGGCCAGGACTACAAACCTTAGGATACTTTGGATACTGCTGTGGATACAGTGAAACTGTAGAAACTCTGAAAGATACCGTTCAAGATGCCACCTTGAATCTTGAACCCTTTCTCCAAGGTCGAGGTGCCTTCAACGTGGCCTGTACCTCGTCCAAGGCACCAAAGCAAATCATGCAGGACAGCGGGTGTCCATCTAGAGGTGGATAGAAATTTTTGGGGAAGACACGTTTGGAATCGGCCATCCCATCACACACTTATCATGTCGTATCTTACGTACACTGCAACAGATCGGATCACAAATTTACAGCATCAGTATTACTCTAAATAGGACATCACATCACATACTGCATCAGATCCCACATATCGTGTATCACATCACAAATCACAGCACAACAGCAGACAAGCCGTTTGTGTAAATAGATAGATTTCAGAGGAGATAGAATATGCTGACACAAGATGGAGGCAGATATGTTAGTCCTTAAGCACGGGGATTGTCATCCGCCATCCGCATGGTGGCACATGAAAGATGATTTGAAACGGACCGGCCCTGGTTCGACACGTTCTATATGTACACGCCTTCTTCTCTCTTCTAGGTCCTTTTCCTTTAAGCATACCTTTGCTACTGGCAGATGGTTTCCTGACATTCTAGTCGTTTGGAGCAGACCCCTCCCTGGCTTATCCCCACGAAGGAGATTCAGAAAGCGCTGACAATCCAACGTGTGGTTTTCAAGCAGGCAGCAATTCTGAACGTTTCCATTCTTCGCGCTTCATCTTGGGTTTGTTGTTGCAACACAGTTCCGTGCCAGGCCAACGCCTTTCTCGTGCGCTGTCAGAAGCAAAGCCGTGGGCTCTGAAGCACGGCTTGTGTCGTGCCTCTGATTGTTGTGAATTGATAGTCAGGGAAGTGTACTCAAGCGGCTCAAGCGCCTGTGCGCAAATGCAACCTTTCAGGTCTTCGTTTTGAGATGGAAATCTCTCATCTCGATCATTTGGAATCGAAGGGGCACCAAGGGGTGTGAGGTTTGGATGTTCCAACATCCATGTACTGGTTCTCAGTGATTGGCTTATGTCTTGAGGTTTCAAAGAAAAAGGTAGGGAGTGTGGCCATTCAACACTGCTCTGGTGCAACCCAGGATTTATGTGGTGCGGTTTAGGCGCGGGGCCGGAGAGCCGGGATGCCCGGACTGAAGTCATATGGAGGGTTGGCGTTGAGATTGCTTGAAGCCAAGAGGCGGTCAAAAACTAAGAAACTGCACGTTGAGCAAGCTTAGCCCATCTTAGCGAAACGGAGTCAAACAAATCGAGACCACAAATTCCACAAATTTATCATCGAATTTGTCAATCAAAGTGCGGAAAGATGTTTTGAGAACTTTGGACTATGAAAATGCCTGAAAACAGCCACTTGCATGGGCTGCGGCACATTCTTTCAACGCTCCGCAAAGGCTGACAACTTACAAGGAGCTGTGCTCCAAAGTTCTTGCTGAGATGAAGATTTAAGCGCTGTTCCCACATGAACGGTCGCTTTTCTTTGGGGAAGCGAGATCAGTGGGAGTGGGGGAAATCTGGAAGCAATGAAACCGATGGAAGACTTCAAACTAATCAATTCTTGTTCGAGTTTCAGAAATCCTTCTACATGCTGGAAACAGCTGATGTTTCATCGCTGCTGATCACCTCTTCCCTCACTCTTCACTTGGGTGCGGATATCCGACTGGGATTTGGCCAGAGAGGTGGAACAAAATCGGGAGCCCATTTGTTCAGATGACTTGCCCCAAACTATAGAACTTGATTCTAGGATCTTTTTCAGCCCTTCACCTTGGCCAATGTAGTTGACAATCGGCCCCTCCAGGGTCCATGAATTCAGTCTGCAAGCTAGCAGAAAATCTGCCAAGACTATGCAGCTGCAGTTTGCCAAGTATCACTAGTTGGCCAGTTGCAAGTCTTGCCAGAGTGCGAAAATAGATCGATCCAAATGTTGTTTCACATCTTCCCTGTCTCACTCGGTTAATGCCTGCTTGGACACGCAGCATTCCTTGAGGTGCCAAAATCTCAAGCAAGCTGCACGAGCACCCGCAAGGACCCCGGCGCAGGCGATGTGTGAGACATCATTTCCAGCCAGGTTTTGCTGCTAAAATTTGCAGCCAGGGGAATGTCCTGTAAACCGATGGGACTTCGCCGCACAGCCCGCAAAAGGTGTGCAGCACAGCAGCGATTTCGGGGAGTCCATGTCGTTTTGATGATGCATCCACCATTTTGTAATTGTATCGTACAGAATCCGTGATTGTTTTTGGCAGCCCGGGCCCAGTCTGGCTCAGTATCCTAAAAACCATCAGGATGCCTTCCCGATTCTCAGACTCCCCACCTTCTCCATATCTCCACATTAATCCCAGCTAAAAGATATAGATTCCTAGCATAGGCAGCAAGAACGAATCTCACTGCAGGATGACTAGCATCCCCAAAGCTTGGCCACTTTTAAGAAAGTCAATTTTTTCAGCAGGTCACCATGGCTGCAGTGTGATTTTTTGCAATTCCGTTGCCCCAGACCAGCTGCACGCAGCAACCGACTCATGCAGTCTGCTCCGCAGAGTGCGAATGGCATTCAATACGGACCCGAGGAGCACGGTTTGGCAAATGATATTCCAATGATCACTTGATTAAATGTTGGCGTTAATTCTTGCACTACACGTACACATCATATCATACGCGATACGATATAGTCGAGTTCCTCCGTATCTTCAGCGTGCAGAGGAGTTTGAGTTTTACCAGCAACTCTTTGCAATCGCTAGCCCAGATGGCCGTGATGCTCTTGATCAACAGGTTGCAGCCAATTTCTTAGCTGCAAGCCATCTTCCACAGGAAATGTTGCACCAAATCTGGCACTTTGCTACATCTCTACAAAGTTACACCCAGGAATATTTGACTACTGAAGGCTTCTTCCTTGCCTGTCGTTTGGTGGCTTGGGCACAAAATGGTGGCACCCCATTGGATATGGTTCATGCGCATCAGCCCCCACCCCTGCTACCGGACTTCCCTGGCTTGCGACGGCCGCCCTCCTCGGTGGGCTCGCGACCGCAGAGCATTGGAGGCAGCGAAGTATCGGAAATGCAGCCCGTGATTCGTCTCCAGCGACGCAGGCTGCATATTTGGCGTGTTTTCTTTTCTTAGAGTCTGAGTTTTGCCTTTTGGCATAACATAGACACTTCTCAATAAAAGTGAAAGTTTCTGCTGGAACTCATTGCTCTGTCTTCGAAGGGGAGTTCTTTTTGAAGTATTATACATTCCAGATTCCTCTCACTGATGCTATGGCCTGACACTACATCACACTTTTATTTGTGTCGAGATAGTTGATACAGCTATTGGACTCAACTTTTCTTCAGGCAGACATTTTCAAATTCACCCAGATGTAACCGCACAAGTATACAGTATACAGAAGCCATCAGACATCAGACAGTGTTTTGGGAACTAGAGCCAATACAAATTACTGTAGCTCTTTGCCTGTCCGCTGCCCGTTGCTCTGGTTTTTCCGGATCTGAGGCAAGCAGCAGCATCTCCGCGGGGCCGCTCGGCATCCCCTCGAACCTTCACAATGGATCGCTGGGCGCCATCGCGCAGGGAGAAGCGAAAGTATGCGTCCTTGTTCAAAAGGACTGGCACCTGAAGGCCTCTACTGATTGAACCAAGAGACCGGTAGCAGCTCCGGCAAAGTTAGACTGAATTCTTGCCACCGGATATATAAGTCCTATTATGCTATGTCTGTGTAGATTAGATTTCATTTCTTGTAGCAGAGTTTGAACTAAGCAAAACTTCAGTCCGTTGGCATACACAAGGTTGCGGTCCAGATAGGTATGTTTCTGGTAGGTCAATTAGGTCCTTTGTGGTTTTGCATCGTCAATAGCCAGGATTGTTCGCCCGTGATTCTGCAGCTGAGAGGTAACGCATATATATATACATATTCATATATACATATATTCATATATACATATTTATTACATATACTATTATATATATATTCATTAATACATATATATGACATACATGTTGTTAATTTGTGATACATAATTGTCATATATAGATATATATTTGAAATTGATCAATAGAATGACTAGAATCGACCATGCAGCGGCTTCTCCATCTCACAGTCTTTGTGCCGTGATCGCGTCTAAGTTCGGAAAAGAGAAACATCTCGTAATTTGGACGTGACAAAACCGACCAAATCAGCAGGACTGATTGGGATCAAGATGGCTTCGTCCAAGGAGGTGAGGCCTGGCAGTTGCTGGAACGCTCACGCTTGGATCCCCAAACAATGCAGCAGATCTTTGACCTGGCAGATTCAAGGCGAGGCGGTTCCGTGACAAGGTGACTCTTGCTTTTGAGAAAGGATGCTTCTGTGAGAAGCGCTTCCTTTTTGCGAAGCCAGTGCAATTGAAAGCCACCTTTGCCTGACACCCAAAGCTCATTTCAAAAGTTAATGGTGGGCCCTGAGACATACAGTTGCCAGGTCACAGGATGGGAAGTTGGACTTTCGGGAGTTCGTCTGCATGGTACACTTGGTGACCTGTCTCTTGCGGGGAGCGCAGCTGAATCCACAGGGTGTGGAGCAGTTGCAGCAGGCAGTGATGCAACTTGAGCCTTTGGACTTGTTGGCCTCAGAGAGGGAGGCCAGTCGCAGCAGGTAGGGACTTCGGAGCACAGGGCATTGGGTGGCATGCGACTTGTTGATACCTGTCTTTCCTTGTAGGATGCAACATCAGCTTGCAAGTAAAACAACAAGGTTTTCTTTCGAGTCTCTGACGTCTGGTGAGTTTTATCCTTGCAGGAGCGCCTCGCCTGTTCCACCTTTGGCTCAGATTGAAGAGATGCCGCAAACACAGCAATTCTCAGAGATTCCGGACTTCCAAAGTGCTTGGAATACTGGTGGCGACGTAGGGCATACAGAACCGGAGGGGGCTTTTGTCACTGATTTCCCTCAAGACTTCGGCAACGACTTTGTAGCGTCTGGCCAAGATGGCCAAGGGTTTGGAACTGATTGGCCAGATAGTGCTGAGGGGGAACGTGAGAAGGGCAAGAAGGACAAGAAGGAGAAGAAAAAGAAGGACAAGTTGGGGGGCAGTTGTTTGTAGCGGGGGTTCTGTCTGCAGGCAGCCACATCCACAATTATATATATATACATATATATATATGTATATTAGATTCAGATGTAATCTTTCCAAGACCAGACAGATGTAATTCTTGGATCTTTATTGGTTTCCTAAATCCTTGAGGACAAGAAGGACAAGGACAAAGACAAGGACCTGGAAGGTATGGACATGTTTGGTACGGGGCCCATGGAATTTGGCCTCGGTGCCTTTGAGCCTGCCCCAGACTCTTGGGGAACGGAAGCCCAACAGTTTGATGATCCCTTCCGCACATCAGATGTTCAAGATGGAATGACTTTTCCTGTGACTTGGCTTTGCTTGAACATGCTGCGTGGATTGAATGGATGATGACTATCTGGCTTTAGTTTCACCGTTGACTACATATTTCTCTCCATATACCACATATATTGCACACGTAGTATACATCAAGTACTACATTATTTATTGCCTTATGTATTTGGACATCATATGACATAGGAATTAGGACATATATTTGTTTTTGTAATTCCAAACATTTTTGTGAAGGGTTTCTTAAATTCGAGTAGTCACAGGGGTTCCTGGTGTGCAGCAAAAGTTGCATGTTAAGGAGAACGATAAGGTCAAGCATTTGCGATCTGTGATGTCCATTGATCGGACTTTGGCCTCACAGTTGCGCCGTGAAGTGGATCATTTGGACAAAGACCTCAGGCAGCTGCAAGAGACTGATGTGACTTTGGAACAACTCCTCTCGAAGGACCCCAAAGAGATTTGGGCACACGGACCGCCTAAAAAGTGTATGTGGGTCAGCACGTCCATTACCCCCTCAGACTGCTAAGCAGAATCATTGGCCGCGACTTGGAATCTTTTTTTTTGAAGTGAACTGGACTAGCATTTCTGTCCTGAACCTTGAATCGTTCTGTTGAACTGTGAATGTGAGGATGGCCACGAGATTCAGATGCTTCAAGCGCACAAGCAGGCCTTGGAGAGAGATTTGGAAGATGAAAAACAGCGTCTGTTGCAACTGCGTGAGGCACGCAATGCGGCTAATCATGAAAGTCTGGCGTTGAGACGTGATCGCAAACATGTGACAACGGAGCTGAGATTCTTGCGACATATGGCCGAAGAAGAGGAAGGACTGATTGTGGTGCTTCAGAACTCTAACCAATATTTAGAAAATTCTCGCGGAGCCGTGGAAGCCAATTCTGAGACTTTGGCCAAGATCTCTGCAGAAGCTGGGCAATGATTCCTCGATTCTTTAGTACTCTGTGCATTATGGTACTAGATTTTGTTGGATGACAACTCACTTATCCCATCACCTCCAATGTCGCCACCCATTCCATGATCCGAGGATCTACAGGGCCAGATTTCTTTGGAGAAGGAACAGCTGCAGCAAGATGCCAGGCACTGTGTGGAGCTCCGCGCGCAGCTTCAAGAGCTGAGTGGCTTGGCGAGTTCTCCGGCGGGCCCTCTGGGCGCTCCTAGGCACATGGCACTGCAAGGTCCGCCGTTGCAAAGGGTGGGTCTGAAGACAGTGGCTTTTCGGGAAGGAGTTTGAGCGGCGGAGTCTGAGTGCTGTTTAATGTTTGATACGGGGGTGGTTGAAGTCTGTTTTTTTGGTTGCGAAGGATCTAAACTGGATAAACTGGGCCGGATTAACCGTGAATTGCCACGAAGGATGTTCTGACTGAATCCTTGATAAATGCAGGGTTGCTGCAAAACTCAGTTGCCGAATCGTTTGTCCAAAGAGACATTTAGCCAATGCCATCATGGAGAAAACAATGCTTCCAGCAGCGCTCCGAAAAGATAGGAGTTGACTGTTGACTTGACAAAAGGAGAAATGACAAGGGCATGCAATGGGCCTGGTTGCAAACAGCCTCTAGTCAAGTCGCCTAGTCCACCCATCAATGATGTGGGAATCCTGGACAAGACCTCAAGGCCATTCCAGAATGTGCACTGACATTTGATTGATGTCGTTTTGATCCTGAAAAGAATGACTGACTATGACTGAGCATGGCTTGTTAGAGCACAGGTTTTTGTGATGGTTTGAGCTGTGCATCATGTCGGCTTGATGCCTCACTTGGCACGTGAAAGCGCTGAAAGTTATACTGAAAGTTATATAAAGCGAGAAAGCAAGAAACCAAGCAAGTCACCCAGTCTAGGCATGTTCTTGGATTTGTCTGGCAAATTACCTTCCTGAACAATGCGAGCTCAGAATCATGACTTGAAGACTTGAAGTCGCAGGGTTGAAGTAGCTCATAGTTCTAGTTCAGGAGGCGCCATCGAATCAGCCATGGGTAGTGGGGATGATCCATGGCTGATAAAGGGTGCCGATCCGTGGAGTAGCGGAAAGTACCACAGCCCGGCCGAAAAAGTACCTGTCGACACGACTTGTACACCACCACCCAGTGATTCGGAAGATGACGTGCCGCCAAGCGCACCACCTATGCCTGCGCACAAGCCGCCACGGGCTTTTCCGCCAGCCAGCAGCGGTGGCCCATCATCGGGTCCCGTCAGGGCAGAAGAGAGGGAAGCAACCGAAGGGATCAAAGAGGGATCGAACAAAGTCACCAGCTCAAAGCCAGTTAAGAGGTATCCTCCTCAGCCTCACACAGCGTCAGACTCAGTGCCGAAAGATGTGACTGAGCCTCGACCTGCTCGAACTCAAGGGGTTGTATATGAAGTTCCAGCCAATGGGTTTATTGCAGCAAAAGGGCCAGGCTTAGGAGAACAAGTGCCCAAAAAGCGTTGGACTTTTCATGCGCAGGTCTTCAAACAACAGCCAGATGACCACCTTGGCATCCGTGTGGAGCTAGTGGATGGTGTGGGCTTTGAGTCTGCAGCCAAGGTGCACAGAATCATTCAAGGAGGTTTGATTTGGAAGTGGAATGAAATGGCAGTGGCCTGTGGTATGCCTGATTGGCAGATTGAAATCGGCGACACCATTGTGGGTGTCAATGGGCAGATGGACTTTCATCCCAATCAGTATGAGGTAAGGAATGCCACAGAATGGGATTTGCTGGTGGTTCGAGACCTGGATGAGGCTCCAAGCCGTTGACGCAACCTGGTCCGATTTGTATCCATTTGTATCCATTTGTATCCATGTGTTCAATCATGTTCAAACACTGTTGAGTACAGGATATCTCAGGTTCTTGTTAGTCCATTTCCAAGGTACTTCCGCAACGCTTTGCAGAGTCTAGCCATTGACTTGTGAGAAGTTGGTTGAGCGGGATCAAATCAGCTGAAGAAGGGCTGCACCGAAAAGTTAGCAGCAATAGTCTGATGCGATCTGCTGATTGGCTGAGGCAAAACCCGCGCCTCCCAAAGCATTTAGCCTTGCAGTGGAGACAGAATAAGCAGAGTTCAAAAAGACAACATCAGGTGCGGTTTTTGAACATTTTCGATAGAGGAGGTCACATCCAAGCCAGCCACAGATGCACGAGTTCAATTTCTGTTGGATGTTTCTTTTCTTAATTGAGGCTCCTTTTTTGAATTTGTTTCACTTTCAGAGTTTTTCACAAATTACTTTTATAGTACTTATTGGCTGAACTCGTGAACTCTTACTCAATATGTTCACGTCTTTTAAGTGGTGATGTTTTTTGTCCATGGAGTTGATGTTTTCTTCGGCATAGTTTAATTTGTCTCGATGTTCTTCTTGAATTAGGTTCATTGGACATCAATATATATGTATAGATATGGGTCTCTAAATGTATATATAAATACACACATTAATAGGTGCAGGCACGGAGCAGGTGAATACTCTCTATTATTTGGTCAGTGAGTCTTCTCTCCTGGTACGCTTAATGTCATTTTTGCTTGGCAGAACATCGCTGCCTGCTTGCAGTTTTCCAACTTATTTGAGTCTGATTGCCTTCGAAAGGCTTTCATTTGCATTTAATTGTGGACGGAATGACATATGAATATGAATACAATGAATACACATGAGTCATATCAATCTGACCTCAGAGGTGTTGTTTGGAAGGCTCCCTACCTCGATGTATTCACAG
>DF239861.1:43469-135000 GCA_000507305.1 Breviolum minutum Mf 1.05b.01
GAAGCATGGAGAGAGGATTCATGGTTGATTTGGATGTCCCTTGCTTGATTTTGTTTGACTCGATTTGCCAAAAGCATCCAAAAGCATCTAAAAGCATCCAAAAGCATGATTTGCGATGTACTGCCATACTTTCACAACTGTCTTGAGACATCAATTTCAAGTCCGCTCCATGTCAGACATGTTCTAAGGCTTGGGATGCAACTCTGGGAGGTTTGGAGAACTCATGGGATATGACTGGATTTCCAAAAACACTGGAAGGGATGATTCAGCCACCTTTCCCACCGAACCGTACCATGCACGAGCTTCATTTGCACAATCTCAACGAGTACCAGAAACTGATGACTTCTTCTCCGTCGGAGTTGTCGTTGGATATTGAAAAGAAGCGAAGTTCCTGGGCTCAACTTTGTCAAAACTCTCAGTGAAGTGATTTGTGGGAAAAAGCATCGTCTCTTAAAACATATTAAGCCCGGATGTTTCTGAACTTTGGACAAGGTATTTCCTATGAAATATTGGCATTTTGGAAATCCAGTATCCAACTCAATTTTCAAGGGTAGCTGTACAGGATAGGTTGATCACAGTATTTTGCTTGAGATATTGCGTGCGATTGTTTGCCATGGCTGAAAGACTTGGGATCCACTGCACCCCATAGTTATGTTTTTGCCGATCTGTGGTATTATAATAAGGTCAAGGGCTGTGGTCCTTTCAAGTTGACTGTTTTGCAGCAGTCGGATTCTGAACAAATGTATGGCTTAGGCTTAGGCTCAGTTTTGTTTTGAAATCTTCTTCACTTATCTTCATTTCAGTTGTTCTTCTTGGCCTGCTTTTTTCTTGGGTTGCCTTTCGCTGTTGCGATTGTTGCAATTGTTGCTGTGGCTGCTGCAGCGATTGCAGCTGTTGTGCTCGCCGTCGTGGTTGTGGTTGTGGTCGTCGTGGTCGTGGGAATGTGGTGGTGCGTGGTGGTTGTGGTGGTTGATGTTGTTGATCTTCCTGCTTCTTCCTCCTCATCTTCTCCACTCATTTCTAACAACTTTTTTGAACGGTTTAGTCGAAGAAGGGTCTTTTTGCGTTTTGAGAAGGCTTTCACACGGGCATGACTCGGACTAGGAAAGAATTCAAGAAGCTTGACCTATATAGGGTGCTATGGTGTTTACATCTCTCTCTCTCTCTCTCTCTCTCTGTCTTGCCTTTACAACATATGTATATCGTGTCTATATATAAGCATAATACATGTATATAATTGTATATATCTATATATGTAAACATGTTATACAATGATCTGTGAATTGGATATGATACATACATTATGATAGAATGTTACGCATGTATAATAGATATAATTATTGGCTGAAATTGTCGATGCATACTATATGGTTCCGGAGAGTTCGGGACAGGGAGGAAGCATTGGTATATTTTCGGCACATAGATTGGAAGATTAAGAAAGTAAAATCAAGTGAGAGACTGTCCTCCAATTGATGCTGGCGATTCACATTTTTACATCTGCTATACTGTGCTCAGGTTTGTTGGCTCGGAAGTCAGAAACGGCTCTTGCTTCAAATGTGATGGACACATCGAAGGCAGACGCTCTTGATTGTATTCCAGATCAAGTCGTAGTCATCCAACCGCCAGCTGCAGCAAAAGTCTTTTTGCTGCAGCCTCACAAGCAGGATTTCCATTCGTCACCATGACAGTACAAAATAACGAACACTATTTTTTTCCGGATGCCGCCAGAGATCACTAGCACTGAGTGTTGTGAAGAAATTTCAAATCTCTTTCTACCATCAATGTTGTGGCAGGCAACCAGGAAGTTCCATCACAGACTTGGCAAATCAATCACGGGTGCTTCATCAGGCAATACAAGAAAAGATAGGAAGAGGGAAAGAATTGGTCTGAATGCACTTATTCTGGTGATTCAATTGCGTTCCCTAAAAAGCGTGAATGGATGTGAATGGCATGGTCCCAAGTGTAAGACAGGTTGTGCAGGAACAGAGGCACATCTCTGGGTGGATTTAGTGACTTCCCCTGTTTTTTGTCCATTGTAATTTTGCTAGATTTTTGCCTGTTACACATCAGATGGGTGCACCCATTATGATTCAGCTAGAACTTCGGATAAGAACTGAGCATGTTGAGTTTCCCTGTTTCAGGCTATTGTCGGTGAATCACTTTGTATTGTAGAACAGTGGAGTGGTCAAGCGTGCATCTCCTGGACTGTTAGGTGTGATATGGAATTCAATGAACTTTTTGAGTAATTATCAGACTGCTGCATGTGGAACTCTTGATTCTACGCGCTCTGGTGTCGACTAAAGCAGCTGCTGGAACCTTAAAAACGAAAAGCAAATCAGTATGAGCATTTTTTTTGCCTTGCTGAATTTCAAGCCATAGACAGCAAGCCAGCATGGTTGCTTCGATTATTTGACTCGACCGCGCTCAATTTCGAACAAAACCGCGTTGGTGCAGAGCTTTCACTCACGCAGAGGAAGGCAACCAACCTTTTAAAATTTGTCCTGAACAGCAACGCAGTCAAACCATTGACAATTTTTCATGTTTAGACGCGTCTGTCTTGTGGTAGATGCGTAAGAGCATAAGAGGGTCATGACGGACAAAGTGAGCAGATCAACTGGATGATGTTGTCCAGAATCTATGCCCTCTTTGAATCTGTCAAACCTGGCAATGGAATATCCAGTCTCGCATCAGAAGACTTTTCGCATGTTTTTGTGCGCATTTTGCAAAATCCATTACTAGTCCAGAATTTTTCCAGAAGGGCCGGTCCTGCAATCCTCTAGTGCATCGCTTGCGATGCCAAACATGAAAGGGTTATTGTTGCTGGTAGTTGACAGGTCGTCTCAGAGTAGGTACTGTACGATTGAAGCTGCTACTAGTAGCAATGAGAGAGACCAGGAGCTTACTATAACCAGGTGGATTGCTTTGAACCGGACAGCACGGCAAGTTTCTTTGAGCGTTGTCCAAGTACTGAGTACTTATCGGGTTTTGAGACGCTTCAATGGAGATTTGGCTCGCTTGAGCTCTGAGCACAAGACTCTCCACGTGAGAAACCCAGACAACATGCGTAAGTCCCGAAAAGCTGTTGTGCCCCACTTGGATTTCTCGTAGTTCCTGGTAAGAAACACAGAAGACTCGAGCCTGCGGTTTGTGAATTGAATGGCTGTTTATGATGGGTTCAACTTGTGGTCTTGATTCGCAAAGAAGCTGTCTTCCCCGTGCCACGCTGTACTGTCAGGCAACAGATCCCCTGGAAGCCAAGCGTGTCATAGAAGCAGGCCATGAAGCGGCAGCCATCCACCCCAGCAGACCCTCTACAGGTTCTTCTTTTTGAGCCGGACTCCGCCCGCTCCAGCGAGGTGGCCATATCATCAATGACCGCGTGAACGGCATGCATCTTGATAGCATCAAAGCGGGTGGGTACCAAAGAAATACTGAGAGCAACAATTAGCATAAACAATTGGAGAAAGGAACAAAAAAGACAGAAATAGAATTCGACAAAAGTTTGACAAAAACATATTCATAGACAAAAGGACTTGAGAACAGGGAAAGGAGAAGGAAACAAATTCGAAAAGGAGCAAGATGGACCGTTTCTATCCCAGCCCTTGCCGTTCTACAAAGTTTTTGAACTGTGCTGTATACACTGTACCTATTTGGGCGGATTTTCACGATGCTACACGACCTAGGTGAATTTGAGGACAAGAGTAAACAACAGCCGTGAGATAGCGGCAACTGCAAGAAATGTCCAAATTCGCTGAGCCTTTATGCGGCCCAGCGTATTGTTCCGTGGTGCATGTTCAAGACCATTTTTTAAACCCGCCTTCGATGTCATTTTTCTTCCAAGCTGTGGCCTAGTATTTGCCCTAGCCGATTTTTTCAATGGAGCGCAGTTTGTTGAAGCTTTTTTTGGATGCAGCGTCGGCGTGGTGATCGGCAGATCCGTCTTGGGCTGCCAAAAGGCTCCGCGGAAGGTTCCACCCTCCCAGCCTCTTGCGCTTCTCTTGGAACAAAGGGTTGTTGCTTCAGACAAGGTTCTTTGGAGGGTTCCCCCAACTGTTCTTCTCTACGTGTCTCCCAGTTTAATACAATCTTCTGAAGCCAATGCTTCAGAAAAGATTCTTTAGAGGGTTCCCACAACTGTTCTTCTCTACATATGTATCACAGTCTCCTTCGGTTGTCTGGGGCAAAGGGCTGTTGCTTTAGAAAAGTATTCAGAGGGTTGCCCCCAAACGTTATTTACATTTGTCGCCCATTCTCCTACTCGACTCATTGTTGCGTGAATTCTGAACATCTTTCATCCTTCACACCTCCAATCTACGTCGCTCTTGGGGTATTCTTTGGGCTTATTGGTTTTTTGTTTCTCTTTGCTTCAACTTCTTCTGTTTTCTTTTCTTCTTACTTTAATCAGTCATATATTTCATAGTGTCTATTTATGTTGTTTCACGCTCAATCAGTAACCTGTTTAATGGCAAACTTGGTTTTTTCAATGAACAATTGTGCACATGATACAATGATAGCTTCAAACCCATGTCTCGATCCTCTGAATGTTCTTTTGGTCCTATATCGAAGGGCCCTGCAGAGCAGTGTGTTGCCAAGGCTAGCCATGACACGAGCCCTCGGCGACCATATGCTAAAGATGCCTGCTGGGGACTTGGATCAATCGAACAAAGGAGTTTTGACCGTTTTGACCGTTTTGACCTGATATGAGACATTGACAACTGACGTACTGCCAGATGCTGCCCAATGATGTGGTCAGCAACGTGCCGGACATCACCTCCACGGATGTCACGAAGCAGGATTGATGATGCGTTGTGCCAAGTTGCCTCGACATGGGATCAGATTTAGATATAGGGAACAAGACTTGGGATCTGGCCCCAGAGAAATCCCACAAATTACACATCCATTGTATGTTTATACTATTGTATATATAAGTTTCTCAAGTGTACAGTACCGCATTCTGTATATGTATTACAGTATGTATGTTATATAGTTTCTTTCCTGCTGCCACTCCACTACCTTGCTTCTCCAGCCGCAGATCTCTGGTTCTCAAGCAGCCAGACGGATTCATAGCTGTCAAAGATCATGGAGCGTTAATCTGACTTCACAGTCCAATCCTGACAGTTTTCCTTGATAATAAAAGAAACCCATCGTGCATGTATGTAAAAAATACGCATGTTTGCATGATATTTAAACATGCTATCATATGAATTATTTAGTGGATTCATTCATTCATTCATTCATTCATTCATTCATTCATTCATTCAATACATTCACCTCGCTCCGCAGCACCAAAACCCACTCGCATTGGGGGAGAGATCACAAGCAAACAAGAATGCCTTGACCAGAAAGTCACAGACTGCTTTGCGTCCAATTCTTCAGAGTGTTGTTCTGTGTACCCAGCAACGTGTCTTCAATGTAGTAGTCTTCAATGTGGGCTTCAAAGCACGAGACTATTTACGACTTTGTTTTGTGTCGAATGCAAAAATTGAGCAAACCACCACCCCTGTTTAAAAACGATGGTGGTATTTGCTGCGTTTTGTAAAACATGCAAAATTATGCAACAGTACTATAAATTGCCGTGTTGCGTGCGATTATGCAGCTTCCAAAGCCGAACAGCCCAAAATGCTTGTGTTTGCAGTGATCTACATGCTGAACATTGGTATATGCGGCTGTGATTTTGTGCAAATTTCCAGCCAGTAATCCACCCACTCCTTTGCAGACATTGGCTCAGTTCTTCCTGCCACTGATCCGGACTCAAGATAGCACACGACGCCAAATTAGGCCCAAACTGAAGGCAAAACGACACATTTGCATGTCACGAGTGCCGCCCGGAGCAAAAATTAGGAGAAAGCCACAATGGCCCCAAAATGCCTCAACTTACAGTGTTTTGAACCCACTCCCGAGAAAAAGCTGACCTGTTGTTGGTGCCTCCTCAAAGACACACCTTTTTCGCACCTACAGGTGCTGGCGGATGAGTTGAGTTCATCAATTTGACTATATATATATATAATCAATAATATATAGATGAATAAATGGATAAGTGAATCAATAGATAGATAAATAGATACAGGGATGAATAGATGAATAAATAAATGAACATATGGATGAACAGACGAATAAATAAACGAATGATAAATGAATTAGTCAATCAATTCCAAGTCTGTATTTATTTTCTTATTCACAGTAGTCTTTTTTCAACTGATCTCATGCTTACTTACATTTGTCTAAATCATTGAAATCTACTTGTTCATTTTTCAAGTTTATCGATGTATGAAAATTTATGAGCATCGTAACATCCTCCATGATATCTTTAGTTGACCCTATGCCTTCCCATGTCTTTGGCCGCCATGGCTGGAGGCTGGTCCTGGCAGATATCAATAGGCAAAAGATTCCACAGCCTTCCTAAGCGAATAGACACATCGATCTTCATATTTCAATCTCAGACTTTCCTTTCCTGCGTGTCAGACTTTTGAGGCTCAAAAGTAAGGTCAGGAAGGTCCAATGTTTGACAGATGGCCTTGGAGTGTTTTGACAGCCACGTTTGGATGCAGCAAACCCAGCCTGGCTTTATCCAACGCTGTGATAGTAGGACATGCTTGGGGACTTGTGGCCAAAAGAGCTGGATAAACAAGCGAGCAACACTTGCCATATTTGCAGCTTGATTGCAAAGGTGAAGAGATGAGCCAATGCAAACAATGTCCAATTCAAGTCATCATGACAACAGGACTCAGGAGCGCACCGACCCGAGACCAAACACGTTTCACCAACTTTAGGGTCCAGTGAGTGAGTCCAGTGACCTTTTGCCGTGTTTTTGATTAAGGTTTGCAGCTGGGTGAGGAGCAGACGCATTCAGGTGCTGCAACGGCCAGGAACAAAGCTACCCTGGCGGCACAGCGAGAGTGTGCACGGCGAGAGCGTGGATCCGACTGTGCCAGGGTTCTTGGCGACTCGCGGTGACTTTGCTTTGGCATGGAAGCCTGAAGGATGGACAGATCGTGAGAGGAGAAAGCAGCCAGATTTTCTGGGATGGGTCAAGAAAGTTTGGGGGAAAGTGGAGCTCTTTCCCATGTTTACTCTGGGTCGCAGCTCTGGGATGAGCCTATTGGCGACCTCCAGAAAGGCTTTAAATGTAGCAAGGCAAATGCAATCTGAGGGCCTCGTGGTTAGAAGCTCAGTTGGCCAACTTTTTTTTTGGGGAAATTAAACAAGTCCAAGAATGTCCAAAATTCTATTTGAGAATTTTGGGATGAAGTGATCCAAAACAAAGGCACCTACACCAAAAGCCTCATGAGCTTTCCCGACTTTAAGTGGTGAGGCGACAACCTGTGCACTGATTGTGGCTGGGCGACCCACGGAAGCATTCTGTGCCCAACTGTTGGACCAGCAGGGCTTTGCACTCGATGTTGTGCGATCCTCAAGTGGTTTGCGATCCTCGGACTTGCTGTTTTGTGTTCATTCATTCGTTTGCTTCCATATTCGTACATACTCATACTACTTTGACCTATTTCATCCCTAACTGTTGTAGTATGCAGAGTTCAAAAGGACAGTGTCACCATGGATCAAGGGGAAGGATGTACTGAGTCCAGATCCTGGGGTCGTCTCAATTTTAAGCATGAAATCCTTCTGTTTTTGGAATTGCACAGTGAAGTGAAGCCTAGGGGACCTTTCGATTGACATAGCTGACAGTCTTTTCAGGACATGGCTTGCTTAGCTTGGTCCGAGTTCGTCTGCATGAAGACCCATGTACCGGCCTCGCGAAAATGCGAGCTTTGTTCCAAGAGAATGGGCACCCTGTTAGAGGTCCTGGCGGCGGCAAGGGCAAGGCCTGCTTTGGACGGCAAAGAAGGATCAAAATGATAGGAACCCTAGGACTGCTTTGCTCAACATCAAGGGCCTTCAAGGCCTTTGCAGGTATTATGGTACAGTATCACTTCAAACTATCTTCAAACTCAGATTTTCCATACCTACCCGACCTACCCAACCCTTTTTTCGAAGTAAGCTGTGGCGAAGTTTGAGGCCTGGAACTCCCAAGTGACCATCGTGGGCCTTGCGATGCCTGGATTGAGCGCCTTGGTACACGAGGAGCGCCTGAGCCTGCGAGAGATGATGGACGTGGATTCATTGCGCTTGAAGAGGCGAGCCGCGAAAAGTATCACACCTGCCGATCTTACTGCAAACAATGAAAAAAGAGAAAAAGAGTCAATTTTCTTCTTGAAGCTGATGTGAGGAGCAGATTCAAAATTTAGCTGCTCGAAAACGGATCTAAGCTTGAGGTCCAAAGATGCCACACTGTAGCTTGCCAGTGTGAAGGTTGCAAGATGGATCATGGTCCTGGAGCTGGTTCTAGTCATAGGAAGCACAGGTTTGTTCTCTTCATGACTTCAGCTCCGTGCTCTGCAAAGATTTGGAGCTTTTTTTGTGGCGGTTGCAGGTACGGCGGCTCGATGACGGCTTCCGACCGGACCCTCTTTGACGTCAATGGTGACGGCTTCATGATCTTCGAAGGTTTGTCGTTGAAACTCCGTGCAGATGTCTTTGTGCCTAGGGGTGAAAGCAGACATTTAATTCACGCAGCCACTAGAAGCTTGGACAAAGTTGAAACAAACAACTTGCCTTTCCATGTCTTGTATGTCTGTGAGAAGCTGGGTCAGAGGCAAACGGGGACCAATATGTCATGCTTTGTCACAGCCGAAGAGAACACGGGGTACACGCAGCCATGCATCTGAGGAGTCATGGAGCAGCATTTTGATCACCACGACCTTCGCCTGTTGGATGTAACTCTTGGCGTGGGAAATGGACTTCTACCTTTGTTGAAGAGGCTTGATGGTGAACTATCTTGTCAACATAGAATCGAAATTGTGACTGTATCAGTATGATTTGAATTATTTATACATACATATATCATTCATTTATCATATAATCTCTTCTCCAGCAGTATGTGGCAGTATCGTATTCATTTGCTCTCATCAGTTCCGAGTTTCTTTAGGGTTTCAAGATTTTCAAGCACTTCGACGAAAACCGGAGGTATCTGGATTGCCATGATACACCTGCGCCAGGTTTCCTTCTGCAAAGGGCTGGGGCATAGACATCAACCCAAGGGCTACGAGCTTGGCCAAAGAGAATGCGGAGCTGAACGGTGTGGCTGACCGCTGCTGGTTTGAAGGGGGTTGGGCAGCCGCGGGTATGCTAACCTTGTGTTTCTAGTCTTCCTGTAATCAACCTGCAGAAAAGAAACCAGGGGTTGCCAAACACCGTTGCGCATCTCCAGGGTAAGTGTGTGCATCGGCATCTTTCTAAGGTTGCTCAATCCACCTGAAGGACTTGCAAGACTGGACCCCGCCTTCAAAGAATCTCACAAACTTGACGTATGACATTGTTCTGGCAAATCCTCCATATTCTGCCAATCAAGCAGAACGTTTGGAGAGCTACCAGAGAGATATGGAAGGAGCATTGTCCCTTGGCGCACTCTTTGTTTTGGGAATGGTAATATCACCACAAGAGGACAGTTTAAGGCTTGATGAATTGTTTTGGTTCTTGCAGAGTTACCGGTTCCACTACCACAAGAAGAAACGGAAGAAACACAATAACATTTTGTCGCCCATGTACGGCACGAAATACTCTAACACCATTCATCCAGAACTACATCTTGTGCTACTTTTGGCATGTCCTCTACTTCCACAGGGAAGAGAACTCTATGCTGGTTTCTATCCTTCAGTTGGCGCGTTCTGCTTTGACACCATCTGGACGGCTGCTTCTCCAAGTTCCTGGTGGAGAAACCAGGCAACCTGGCAGCACTTCGTTTCTGAAACCCGTAGGCAGCACTTTCTTTGAATTTGAAAAAAATCGACGGACTTGCCGCGATTTTGTCGTGTGGTCATAGATATTAAACATCAGAATTCATTCTGCATTTTTGTTAGTGACATCCTTGTATGCAAATTTAAATGTCCTGACCAAAGTGAAAGTTCTTTTGAAACGATATCAGAGTTTCAATCTTCAGTATCCTCGAAAGAAGCTTTCTGCAATAAGGAACCTCTATACTTGCCTTGCTCAAGACTCATGAACATGAAATGCAAGGCTCAAGGAATTCACGACACTGGCCATTTCCAACGTGTAGCTAGCGAATGTCCAACCAGTCATTTTGACAAACTTGCCAGCCAAGGATCATTGCTCAGATTTTTGAGTTGCATGGACAGTTTGTAGTGGAATCGAAGACAACAAACACGTTGACCCTCGCTTTGCAGAAAAACGTATTCGCAGTGGGCTCTCTTGGCACGGAAGTGTTTATTCTGCTTGTCCTGAGAACGGAGGGAGACACTCCTGACTGATTTTGTCAGGCCGCAGGCCCAGGGTATTTTGATAGAATTTGAACTTGGACCCAGGAATTACGTCTTGGACTCTTCACCATGCGCTCGTACAGTACATTCTTTTCCTTGGGTGTAGTTTGGTGAAGTCTTGCCATTGTATCCTCTGCTCCTCCAAGTAATCTTACTTGTGAAAGTCATCTTTCTTGAAATGAGATAGTCCTGCACTACACACTTGATGTGATATGATTTCTTTTTTCGCTATGATGAACCCTGGGAAGAAAGAAGATCATGTTCAAGTGCGAAGTGGTCAATATCCTCTACGCGCCTAAAACTCAGGATTGTATTGTAGTCCCTCGTGATCGAAATCCTAATCAGCATATATGCTATACCCATCCTACAGAGTACAAACCGACATAGTGAATAGACCACTATCTAACCAAAGAGGTTGAGTTCCCTCACCGGGAGTAATGAACATGATTCCATCCTTTATCTGACTGCATCATAGTTTCCAAACTCTATCCCAACTCTTTGGGATGGTTACACTCTTCCTTGCAGAATCATGGTTCAGCAGAAACAGGATGCCTTGAAGACGAAGAGGTTTCCTTTAGGCTGGGGTCATTTTCCACTGAACCATGATTCTTCGAGGAAGGGCAATGTGTGACCACCGTCACAGCACGTCATGCTGAGCTGGACTCCTCCTTCAAGAACGCAAGAACAGAAACAAGAGAGACGACAACGACAAGAATTGCAAGAAGAAGGAGAAGGAGAAGAAGAAAGAGAAAGAGAAGAAGAAGCAGCAGAAGCAGGAGGAGGAGGAGGCGAGAAGAAGAGGGAGGAGGAAGTCTAAAGAATTGGAGAAGAGAAGAAGCAGGCTAACAAGCATGACCCTCGTCATGAACATATATAGAACAATTGTTTGTAAGAAGAAGTATGCTACAGCAAACAGCAAAGGCATTGCAGGCCATGATGGCTCAAGCACCGGGAAAAAGGCCTGGAAGAAAAGTGCTGTTTTGCTCAATCCAAAAACAGCTCCGTCCCGTTCTCAGTGTGCTCAAGACCCAACTGACGTGTAGGACCTGGCGGGACACTCTGCAGCTTTCGCGCTCCCTGGGGCTCCACGAAAGGCTTTCAGGCATTCAAGAAAAACCGTGTCTCGCAATGAGCCCAGGTTCATAAGTGGAATGCGTTTGGTATGTGATGTGGTCCTCCTCAGCCAGAGACACAGCGGGATCTGCAGCAATACAAACGACAAAACCAAAAGTTCAAACCCTGGTGCCAGTGCCATGATGCCAAGCTGTTGCTAGTTTGGTAGGTTGTCTGTTTGTGGTCCTGTCTGTGTGCCTGCCTGCCTGCCTGCCTGCCTGCCTGCCTGCCTGCCTGCCTGCCTGCCTGCTGCCTGCCTGCTGCTGCTGCTGCTGCTGTGCGTGTGTGTGTGTGTGTGTGTGTGTGTGTGTGTGTGTGTGTGTGTGTGTGTGTGTGTGTGTGTGTGTGTGTGTGTGTGTGTGTGTGTGTGTGTGTGTGTGTGTGTGTGTGTGTGTGTGTGTGTGTGTGTGTGTGTGTGTGTGTGTGTGTGTGTGTGTGTGTGTGTGTGTGTGTGTGTGTGTGTGTGTGTGTGTGTGTGTGTGTGTGNAATCACTTTGGAGAAGGCAGCGCCTTTAGTAGGGCCATGATGATGATGATGATGATGATGATGATGATGATGATGGTGATGATGATGATGATGATGATGATGATGATGATGATGATGATGATGATGATGGCTCATGACTGATGCATGACTCATAACTTATGACTTGTGATTTACCACTGCTGCCAAGATTATGAAGGAAACAACCAGAGGTCTGGTACCGTTGGATGATATACATATATGTATATATATATATATTTATATAGTAGTCCCCCCCAGGCCTACCTAGGACCTACCTGGCGAGGGGGGGGGAGGAATCACTTACCAAGTGTGGTGCTGGATGCGCTCAAAGACATGCTCAGAAAACACCGTAAATTTCAGTATTTTATGCTTCCGGATGAAAAAAATCATAGAATATTCAAACCCAATGAAAATCTATCAACAGCAAGTATCAACGATTATTGATACGTTCAAAAGAGGAATTAAACACAAAAGATGGTTTGACAGCCATTGTAAAACATATTGTAGAGACCCAGACATTACATTGAAAGCAGTTAACAAAATCATTAGATATGTAACTGTATCACCTCACAAAAACACTTATGCAAATTTTCTTCTGGAAACAATTTTACATCTCAAAAGGTAGGCCTTGGGAAGGGCTAGCTATACCATATAATTATATATACGTACATATATAATATATTATCACAGGTACAGGTATGAAAGGCACACAGGCTGCTTTGATGCTTATGAACCGGCAACCAAGTTCAGGAAACAACATTTTGAACACCACATACATATATTTACATATGTGTTTATCATCATTGAACCCCCATTTTTATGTTTGTTCGCCACAACGGATGCTAGGTCCTTGAGCCACATGAGCTCCGATTGGTGCGTAGAGAGCACGGTGTGGACCTCGAAGATCACAATGTGGTGCTCTCATGTCAGTTCACAAGTGTGACAATCTTGAAGCAAACGTTTGCTGCCATTTAACCATTTTGGTGGATTGATTACTTGAAGCGTCCACTTCAAGAGAGTCATTACATGGTCTTGCTTCGGCAAGAGAAAAGATCATTACCTTTTGATTAACTACATGAACAAATTTTCGTTATTGAGTCACTGAAGCGAAGATATTCGCATGGTCGATTTCGGAAGCTTCCCTAAAGAGCCCAGTTACAGGCGCCGATTGACCCACTTGTTTCTGGTTCTTTTTTGTTTCAAAGTACTGTACTTTCATCTGCACATGAACTTGTGAATACCTTTTCAAAGCAATGTGTGATGGCACTGAAGGATCTGAGTTTGGCCAGATAGCATCGGTCGATCCAGATGGCTCCATGGAATGAATGGTGAGGGGAGTGAAGTGACTCACGTGCTGGGAACATTCTTGTTAGCGCGGTACTTTGGTCTTGTGGTTCAAGAGTTTGGAGTGCGTATGACAAATGTTTTTCTGTCTCGTTCTTTGATATCCCTTTAAGACAAAATTTGAAAACCTTGAAAGACAGACATCTCTATACATCCTCTCTTTGAACAGTTGTTTGACCAATGACTACGTAGCTGAGGCACCGTCAGCTGGCTTGTTCCTTGGCCCCATTGATGAGGGATGTGCCGTTGCAACTGCCGAACTGCAACTTCTTGCTGCGACATTTGTGAAATGCGCGTCGGACGAAATCTGAATTATATATCTACGGAAAGGAAACCATTCTGCTACGGATCTTTTTTTGGTGCAGAGCAGCAGACATGAATACCATGCATGCTCCTTTTGAGGAGCAGAGAATGCGTCCAAGATTGAAGGCTCGAGAGTGGGGAACCCCAAAGATATTGTAGTTGCGGGGTGGACTTCCAGACACTTGCAGCGTGTACCTCGGTCCCAATGTTGTAGACCCCCAAACATCTCGTCTCGGCAAATTTGAGTGACTTGAAGACTGAGTTTGCGTTCATGATGTTTTTTACAGCATACTTGTTTTGGACGGGCCACTGGAATGCTCGCTGTTGCCACTTGCCCGTAGCCTGAATTTACAGTGAAAGGCAAACTGCACTCTCTTGGAAACTGACCAATCCTGAAAAAATCAGTACTGACTCCATCAAATTGTCCTCTTCCTCCTCCTCTTCCTCTTTTCATCCTCGTCCTCCGACTATGGTATTCGCCAGAAGTACAGAAACAAATCTGGAAATTTCCTCAGTATTGTTTTTTTTAAAGAAAAAAAGTGGGAAAATCATCACCCCAAAGCAGTCTCAGTATCAGATTTTGCACATTTTTGTGCACTTTTTCTATCATTCTGGCTTCCCCATGATCGTGTGACATTTTTGACATATGAATATGTCGTAATTTGTTGGGGAATCGGTCCGTATATGACTTCTATGTACGTAGAAAAAACACAAACATTATGATGTTAAAAGCAACGTGTTCAAGTGGTGGTCACGGGGGAAATGGAAACATGAAACAAACATGTACTTTTTTGCATTTTTGGGAACTCTTGCGAAAACAGCATGGGGTTTCGTGAATTATAGAAAAAAGTCGCAGTTAAAACTGACCCCGAGAAAGCCCAAAAAGGTTGAGTCTGTTTTCTATGATTGGCCTTTCCTTTTTTCTTGAATCATTCCCGGAATTCGACTAGACAAATGACCACGATAGCGTTAGCCAAACATACTGAACCATTCCCGAAACTGTTTTTTTTCTATAGTTCTGTCGACGACTGTACTCCTCCTCACCGTCATCATCAAAAAAGTGATGCAATGTCAAGCTGTCAAGCCCCACTTAAGGAATGTCGTAGGCCTTGCTGGTCCTCAAGGCGAACCGGGCGCAGCGGGTGCGCCAGGAGCACCTGGAGAGAAAGGTTGGGCGGCCTATGTCAAAGGGGTGGGCAGCTTGGGTGTTGTGAGGTGTTGGTATTTCCATATCCCAGCTGGGGTACTTGACACCAAGCATTTCTGTGCACATGGTCATGTTTCCATTTTTTATCCCCATATCAAAACCGAAAGGGACCCTATGCGCCCGTGTAATTTCCATGCATTTCTGATTTGGGGTCTGTCAGGCACACAGGGGTCTTTCAGTTTCTGGTTCAATACTTACTTCCAATCACCTCGTACAACAAGTCCAGAAAACCAAAAATCTTCGAAGAAAGCAAAAAAAAAGATATGGAAATTTTTGGGCACAATATGCGTCACATGTGTTTTTCTAGTTCTGTCCTTTTCCTCAAAAGTATCTTGACATTATTATCATCAAGTTACTACAAAGATCTACAAAGTCAGCGCTCAATGGAAAAATAAGCCAAGACTGATAAGATATTATATTTTCCATAGAAATAAATACACCTATATTCCTAAGACAAATCTAATTGATTTCTTTAACTTTTCAATTTCAATCGATTCAAAATAGATGAAGCACATGAAATCTCAGAAACATCTAATCATGACACACTGCAAGTAACACCACTCAAAGACGCATAATCAACCACAATACCTCAACATCTTGTAGACACATTTAGATGCAAATAGATGCACTTCACCTGCATTCAATCATATACAATTTGTGTTTAAGCAATTTCATTTGAGATCTTGTTTTTCTATGGTTTGTTGCCTCGAAAAGAAGAAACATATGCTCTTCCAATTTTGAAATAAAATCATACGAAGCTCAAGAAAAACATAATCTCAAATGTTCAGCTTGGAGAAGACATGACAAAAGAAGCTTATATAGCTTGTGCAAATAATATTCATAGAAAAACGCATCATTATCAATTATGACACTGCAATGAATACAAAAAGCAATGCAACGATACTTGTATAACTAGAGAAGAGATGGAGGTATGTTGGCTCGTGGCATGAGCCTAGGAAACAATTCTATAAGTTTTCCTTTTGTGAAAGTATTTCTGGATATAAATTAAACTCTTGAGCAACCTTAGTATTACATCTATCGCATATGACCAAACAATGGAAACATTAACATGTGATTTTGACAGGATTTATACATCTAAGATACCACTGATTTGAGCAAAAACAGATTTTACATACAGTAGAATTCTTCATTCCAAACGATTTTGCCATATGATATTGCATTCTAGATGATTTCAGCCGCCATTGTTACGGGCATTCACTCTGTAATGCATTCCTTCCACACAGTGTTGCAGCATTCATTGAAGCTGGTGTTCCTTTTTTCCTTTTTACATTGTTGCACCTCCAGTCATTTTGTATTCACATCAATTTGCTTGGTCTTATTGTATTGCTAGACTGTCATACCTTCTGGAGTTTCTCGTAGATTCTGTTTTCTGTGGAAATTGCAGGGGAAATTTGGCAGATGTAAGAAACGCGTTGCGGGACAGTTGACCGAGGCGAGAAAGGACCTGAAGGTGATCGAGGCACAAAGCCAACCACAATCTTGGCGTCTGTACCTTTCCCCGTTGTCTTTTGGATGAGACTAGGAATGGGTAGTTGGATAGAACCGGATTAAGACCATATGCAAATATATAAGATATTTGCTGAATGAGTTTCATTTTATAAACAATTATGTCTCAGCATCTTCATTGGCACCATTTTTGTTCAGTCCCTGGTGTTTCCTTTTTCAATGTCAGGTCCTCAAGGGCCGCAAGGAGATCCAGGCCAGGAAAGGGTGGTTTATTCTGCTTGTGGATGCCAACCTTGTGACTCGACCAGGTGAACCAGGTACACCACCTGAAATCCCCACGCCACCAGCAGGACGGATAGGGATGCAAGCATGTTGGAATGAAATGAGCCGATTGATGGAAAGAGCCACAAGTTTGAAAAGTCAGTTTTCTATAGTTTTGGCCGCCTCCATCTTTCCAGTATTTTGACACCACTTTTAGCCAAGCAGCTGAAACCTTCAGGATCTGCTGATGGCAATATGATTGCAGCAGCTTGTGCCATCCACATTACAGTGTTGGGAATCCTCTACATGCAAGTCCCATTCTCAGTGGTGGCATTCCCTGCAGGTCCGTTGATGGCAACATTTCCGTCTATCAAGATTTCAACCTTCAATGGAGATTGAGTCCGGTTGAAACTCAGGTGCAGTCCAGGATTGAGGAGACAAAACATACGAAGAAGGCAGGAATTTCTGCCTAAAAGACCGTCTCCCAGCGAAGACCATGTGGCATCATTCCTACACTACATGCACAACTTTTCCTGGTAATTTGGTATCACCCACAAACAGGAGTGATATAGCAATCTCCTCCACTCGAGGCTTACTTTATCAGGTCCATAGCTCTTTTCCCGCAGATAGCAGTAGCTATATGGATGGGTGCCATCACTGGGTGCCCTGTTTGGGTTTTTGTGGCATGCCTTGGTGCCATGGTTGAGTGCCATGTGGGAGTGGCTGGTGAAATATTGGGGTGCTATGGCTGAATAACAGGGCTATGTCTAGGTGTCGCATGGCAGGGTGTCATGACTGGCTGGTGCCATGTTTGCTGGTGTGTATGCTGGCAAAAGGTGTACAGTAGATGCAATGATGCAACAGGTGTGTATGCTTCAGTGAGTTTTGCCCAAAAATCGCATGAGCGGAGCACACTCAACCACTTTCCTTGGCCAGGGAAGTCAAAATGAGGCCGCACCAGAGGAAGAGGGCGAATTCGGTGAAGGCGGAGGTGAAGGTGAAGGTGAAGTGGTGGAGGACCAGGGCAGTGGGAGTGCTGTTGTCTACATTTTTTGAAATTATCGGTTGGCATTTGAAGATGATGGCTGTTCACAGTCCACAGGTGACATGTTGCCTGTATTCTCTGATAGGATAGAGAAACCCGATGAAACGTGTGTATGATACGTATACTATATTGATACTGATTAACATGGTCCAATGCAAGCATATTGCATGCATTGGATCATATATGTTCTACAAATTACATAATGGCTGAAAAGGCTCCAAGCGTTCCTTGAAATTTGTGCTGGGGCAACATCCAACCCTGGGAAACCAGGAGGAAGCGCAAGAGCAACCAGAGCAACCAGAAGAAGAAGCCGCGGCCACCTGACCACCTAAATTGGTGAAGCACTAACCTGGGGCCACCAGACATGATATCAAGTCGGACACTTCCCGATGGGTCATCTGTTTGAGTTGTCTGTGAAACAGATGGCCAAAGGCAAATTTGAATGCTGACACAGTTTGGAGCCGAAAAAGACTTGCGATCTTGCGGGTGGTATGAAAATGGTTGATGTTGATGTCAGCCCCCGCTCCTTCAACTTAAAGTGGGAAGTTCGCGACAACATTGCTTTCATTTTCATGTTTCAATTCTCCCCAGCGACAGACTCTCTAGCCACTCCCACTCATGTTTGCCTTTATTGTGTCCCCTCTGTCCAGACTCGAATTCGGGGATCCACAGTGAATTCTGGATCATCGCCCTGCACAATGGACTGGAGAGGATGGATTTGACAGCTAGCAGCAGCTTCCTTTTTTTTTGCCATCTGCAGGTGGAGCTGGCCGCAGACCGCTAAAGACATGATGACCTTCTGCGGAAAAAAAGTACAGTGGGAAAGCTTTACATGGCACGAGAGTTTGTTTGAGAGCAGGGTGCTACACTTTGATATCTTTGATGGTGCCCCGCTGGTCACTAGGGGGATATGGAGGCCTTCCATAGGAGATTCTTGGACCATGAGGAGCAGGAGCATGCAACAGCTTTTAAACGAAGGAAGGAATGAAGGAAAAGTCACGCTCCTGGCCAAGACCAGTCAGCCTTTTCATTTTTTGTGGATGCCCCCTCTCAACAGAGTAACAACATAAACAACAGCAACAACAATATCATTGTGGCAAATCCCAAGGAACAGCAAATCATCAAAAACAAAAAATCCTCATATTCCTCCTCCTCATCATCATCCTCGTCATCATCATCATCATCATCATCATCATCATCATCATCATCATCATCATCATCATCATCATCATCATCATCATCATCCTCGTCGTCGTTGTCGTCGTCGTCGTCGTCATCATCGTCATCCTCATCGTCATCGTCTTCGTCATCCCCATCGTCATCGTCATCCTCATCGTCGTCGCCGTCATCGTCATCGTCATCGTCATCCCCAACGACACGACCATTAGCAACATCAACATAATCAACGTCACCATTATCATCAACATCATCGTTATCATCATTATCATCATCAACAGTTTTGAACTGATATTGCTGCTGCAACCCAAAAGCTATTTATCCGCTTCACCCAAACCAGCAGAATTGCATTTGTTGTGGTGAGATGTTTGTTTTTTTCCAGTTTTTTTCCATTTCTCTAAGGCTCTAAAGTTTTGATACAGTACTCCTCAATTCCTTTTTGATCTTCTGCTCTCACGAATGCAAGACAAGTCGTCGCAAAGCTATTGCCTCAAAATTCGACGCGTTGTGAAAAAGTCTACACCTGGAATGGAGGGGATGTGAAAGTACTCCGATATGAGGGTCTTTTCACAGGTTGCATCAACCACAATGCCCCTCCCAGGACTCCTTTATCATTTTGGCCTGCGATGGTGTCTGGGATGTCATCAATGATCAACAGGCCACTTCCCTTTATCAGAGGGAAGTTGGAAAATGCTCCGTGTCAAGTATTGCTTGTTCCCTGTGCTGACAGCATGTTTTGAACTCTTAGCTTCATAGAAAATCACAAGGAGCACCAGACTGCAAAAGGATGCAGAAGGGTGCTTTCAACCAATGTATTGTTTTATAATGTTTTATATATAATTAAGGTTGAATGTAACATTTGATACACAAGTTAGATAAGGGATTTAAAATGCGTTGCTTTTTAGCCTTTTGTAAACGGCAGGATTTTGGATACGATACTTTGGCCTCTGAAGTCTTGCACCTCTGTGGCGACTTCGACACTGCCGGTTACTTTCTAACTTCAATCTCATTTCCGAGTTCAACGCTTCAATCTCCATCGTGCTCTCGTACAGTCACCATTTCAATTTGATTCATGCTAGCACTTCTTCTTTTCCCTCATTCCCCATTTTCTGCCAATCAACTAAAAGTTTACTTCCTCCCATTTTGTTACAGTAATCCCGTTTTGGTTTCTGTGCGGCAACGAATGGCCCACTCAGATTTGAGAGTTGATCTGGAGAATCGAGCACTTTTTAATTGCGCTAAGGATTTGAGAAGGAAGGGACATCATTTCCCTCAGAATTGGTAAAGTTGTCAGCAGAAGAGGTAGATACTGGATTTTTCAACTGTCATTTTCAACTATGTATGCAAAGTGTCAGGATCATGCTGTTTCAATTTGATCCTATTCTCCAGATCAACCAACACTCGATGACATCGTCCTTTTTTGGCTTCTGGGTTCCCGACGCTATGTTTTCAATCACGGATTGGATAAGGAAAGTAAACCAGGTTCTTGAGAATTGGGAATGCTTTCAATAGAAAACACATCCTTCAGTTTCAGCACAATACATCTATATACAGATCTGAGATATTGATTTATCACTTAAATCCCAAGCAAAACACATCAGATTCAAAGCAAGGTCGGTGGACTTGAAGCAGAGTCATTCCGAAATGGATGGATAATATGCATAGGATTGTTTGGGATCAGGTACAGATTTCATTCCAGGATATCTATATATACATATATGCATGCTGCACAAAATCGTCCCAAACAACTTCGATGACTTTACTGACTGCCCCTTTTGTCATCTTTCGCCTATGTACTTGTACTGGAGATATGCAGGGCGTAGTTCAGTGCAACGATCCTTTTGGGGATAGCAAATTAAAATAAATTAAACATGGTAGCACAAGCTGTAACTGAGCATGCCCTGCCTCACCAGGCCGTCCAGTTGGTCTTGGAGAGCATGAGAGAACTCACACCCATCGCACGGCAGCTGGACCGTGGGAGCTGTTTTTGCTGCGGGATTGGACCAGATTTTTTTTAAAACAACTAGAACTGGTGGAAGATGCAGTGCAAGGAGGACATGTTTGCCTTGGTCTGAGTCTAAAGACTATGAATACCTGCTTACTGTTTACTTCCCCATATTTGCATACAGTGGGGGATGGGGATGGTCATACCCTCTTTAATACAAGTTTAGTACTGATAACCGTTCCAGATGATTGATGCGGGGGATTTTACCGGCTGGCCGATTTTTTTCGAGGGACACCATTTGCAAAAATGAACATCCAACATCCCATTCAGAATGGAACTGGAGGATTCATCCAAAAATGTAATTCGACCTCCAGAAACTCACATGGAATTTTTCCTTGGTTAGATATCTTTCTGAAATACCAAGTAGCAGTATGTTGTCCCGTTTCCTTTCACTCATCGAAGTTCTAGCCCATGAGTTCCTTCACCAGGAAGCTGATGGCCGCTCCATGGCTGAGATCCTGTCGCGGATGCTGGCGCGCTGTGTTCAGGGAGAGTGACACAAACAATAGCGACATTATGATGGCGATGATTGTCATAATTTTGACCTGTACCCCCTAAAGTAGGCCAAAGCTCAATCCGTACATGTGGTATGGTAAAAATAGACCACCAAGAATATGCCCGAAAATGGGCCAGGCATTTTCGAGAGAAGTGGCTGATATCTGATGAGTTTCCAGTAGGTGTAACGTGGACCAGAAAGCACAATTTGGACCACCAGAAAGCACAACACAACCAACAATTTCGACCACCAGAAAGCACAACGCGACCCACAATTTCGACCGGCAGAAACCGCAACGCAACTGACTACTGGTGCTACTAGCATTGGAGCTAGTATTGGTACTATTACTACAAGTACTACTATATACTTGCTATATGCCTGCGCACTACTATATAGTACTATATACTATATACTAGTACTACTAGTACCATAGCAATAGTCGGCAGTGGCAGCTGCAGTCGGCAGCAGCAGTAGCAGCAGTAGCTGGAGGATAATTTGGAGGAGGAGAAAGCATTGAGCTAAACTTGACCCGCCACTGGAAAGAATGCTTTGAGCTTTGCTGATTTGGGAGGAGCTAAGAATATAGAGGAATTCTAAAGTGGTGCTGATCTTGGCAAAGTGTTGCATTGCTTTGCAATATGAGAACCCAGAATGGGCTCCAGCGCTCTGATTCAAGTGAAAGCGCTGCATTGGAGTGCATCGAAGTCAGTCTCCGTACGTTAATGTATGTATACGTGGGTTACATACATACGTCCTTTACATGCATTTCTATGAGTGTTTAGTCTAGGTCTAGGTTGAACTCATCTCAACCCCCCTTTCAGGCCCTCTCAGTGTTCCCAGTCCACCTGGTTGATGGCAGGTAGAGGAGGCGCTTGCGCGCGGCTCCAATGACAACATCAGCTGTTTGGTGATATTTCTCTAAGCCGATTCCAGGGATGCGAAAGATGTCGATGACACTGAGATGGGTGGGTCCAGGCAGGGTATAAAAAGCACAAAGTAAGTGACGGACTGGATCATGGTTGTGTCAATCCATTCTGGATTCGGTGTCAAAAAATGATGGAATAATTCAGGCAGACGGGTTCCGTGCTAACTCTTGGCATATGTTGCATTTATCCCTTTCCTCAAATGGACCAGCCAGATCAGCCTTTTGTAGCCGAAGGTGTCAATTAGTAACGAAAATCGCCATCTGGAGATGAAAAAATCTCGACAGCGCTTCAGCATTTCAAAGTGTAAGTGCTGGGCGCTGCAGCTCTACTTGCAAAGATGTGACATCAGAAAACAATGCAGCTGCAGAGCAGGGTGAGAACATACTATGCATGAAGATTGAACGGCAATATTCACTGCACTTGAAAAGGGATTTGCGTCTGTCACAGTTGCAGTCCGTTTGCGCAATGCATTTGGTCCAAAGCTTGGCTTTCGTGCCACAGAATGGTTGGTCCTTTCAAGATACCCTGAGGTTTTTCCAGAGGATTATGATTCATGGCCCTGCAGGAATCTTGGATCTTATTGTATATGTCCAAAGATCTGATTTGGGTTGGCAACTCTGGTGACTTCAACTTAACAACCCCCAGAAGACAGTACCATACAGTCATACAGTACCACACACTACCAAGAGGACGCTGCAACTTATCTGCCACATTGCTTATGAGAGTCACTCGTGCCGACCGATGCGACTTCCAATAGCTTTGGCCTAGAAGAGCATCTTAAGAGTTTGGAGCTGTTTTGTATGTCTCGCTTCAATGTAAAAAAACACCCCTAACAATTCCTTTGACGGCTCTGCATAGGGTCCCGCCAGAGTTTCCATGAGCAATGGATGATCTTGCGGAACAAGAACCAGTCACAAAAGGGGAGGACGGTGCTGTCAAGCAAGCATGAACTAATTGAGCAATATCAGAAGGAAAGCTATCCCTGTTTGCGCTGGGAGTTGACGAAACAGAGAGGATACAAGGTGCAACTGACTGAGCCATTGGAACTTGCAGGATGCACTTTACTTGCCTCCGCCATGGGTGTCTGGACTTAGCCTTCCTATTGACGATATTCTCGGTATTTAATCGATACCTTTCGGCATATTCGCACAAACATGAACGAAGACTTACACACTTACAAAGATGCGGACCAATACTCGCAGCAGGGTGGCATGGTGGCTCCCCCATAGGCAATGATATAGGACCTCCATATAGTCTGAATCACTGAAGCTCACAAACGAACCTTCCCGTGCTTTTGTGCTGATTCTTATTATCATGCAGGTCCATTCCAGTCAGTTCATGCAAGACACAGAAGGGATAGGGATGGCAGCCGGATTCGGTGGAGCTCAGCACAATAGCAGAGACCATGCTACCAAGGAGCGGTTTCAAGATGAGGACGGCCAATGTGTCTACCTCAATCAGGCGCAGTCCTAGTTGCAATCACATTTGATCATAATTGATTATTATCGGCCTACCAGCATATTTGCTAGAGACCTTCATCAGCTCGTTGATTGGAAAAGGGCTACTTTGAAGTACGTATCAGTATATGACGTATGTCAGAGCTGTCGCTGAATAGACAACTTTGAACCATGCCATTCTCGCACATCACAGCGTAGAATATGTTGGCATCTCCAAGTTCTTGTCATACATCTCCCTGTGTCGCCTCCGCAATTTCCATTTCCTTTACTTGGCCATGGTCACCCAATTAAGCATTCGAAGAGAATTTGGAATAGAAGGTGTGGATGCGAACGGCATGCACAGGAGACTGGGGAATCGCAGTTTGAGCCGCCATTTTCTGCGGACTGCCGGGATTTAGAGGACCGCGTTTCAGTCTGTTTGTTGCATGGGTCTTGGGATATGTTTCACGTGCTGCCATGTTACGCGGACAATGATGATTCTGATTATGATTATGAACTGTGAGTCAGTATGCTTGTGCCGGTGACATTTCTGAGCAATGCCGTTGATCAGATTGCTCCTTGTCAGCAGTGCTTTTTTTGCTTTCGTGTTTGTTTTTACTGGTGAAACGCAATTAGATGCCTGGCTGATTTTGGTGAATCAATACAGCGGAGCAGCGTAGCTCACAGATCAAGGGGCAAACATGGTTTGGCATGGAAGGTCAATTTCAGCTTTGAGACGACTGATGGCTTGGACTCTCCAATCATATCATTTCTTCTTTGATACCTGCAACATCTTCAGATCAAGTCACAAAAACATGATGCATGCTGCACTCAGAACCTCAGATCCAGAACACCTCTTGGCAACTGGCTCCTTTAACCATTTTGGGTATGTATATGATGACATAAGTAGGTAAGACAAGACCAGTAATTCTCTCTTTGATTCAAGTCTTACGCTGTACTTACTTTGAACATAGATTGTGTAATATAGATAGCATACAACTTTTGAGTGATTTGCAGATGGTGCCTCTCACATCCTCCATCTATTTCGGACAGCGTTGCCCTGTCCTCTCCTGCTTGACATCATGAGTCCGAGCGGTCCTAAACCCCCTGTGGTCATGAGCGCCCCTGCGAAACGTGGAACAGCTTCTCAGGCCTCCGCAGTTCGGAAAGTAGCAGTTCTTGGCGGAGGTGAGGGGCACCATTTCACATATGGACTGGGGCCAGAGTCTTGCCAAATCCTCTCTTTTGTGAGCATTGATTATGATTACACCCGCGTTCCTGGCAAATAGTGCAACTCAAATCTTGTCAAGCTACAGTAGATGTCCCAGCGCGACCTGGTATCTATGGATCACATGTTATCACTACACATGTGTGCAGTGTGCAAGCGTGTTGTTCTTGGGTTTCCCAGTTCCGACGAGGTGCGTTCGGTACTGCGATGGCCAATCATTTGGCTAGCAAAGGAATCACTGTACAGCTCTGGGCCAGAGAAGAAGAGGTGCCTTGACACGAGGGCGTAAGTGTGGTGATGAAAAAGCACCGGCTGCAACTATCTGCAACCGCTCCGGCTCAACAATGTCGTGTTGTGCAATGGCTCCCGAGACCTTGTTTCATGTCGGCATTTTCACCACATGAAATGATGTATATAATATACGGTATATTTAAGGAAAAATAATGCATCTGAATCTCAAATCAACAGACTTGTCTAGTTTCCTCTGGCGGCTCCAACAACGCTGCAGCAGGTGGTTCAAAGCATCAATGAAAAGCATGAGAATGTCGTTTATCTGGCAGGCAGGACTCATTTTTTCCAAGTTCACAGTTTTTTTGCTTGCGCACATGTCCATCTCCCACAGCGGAACCAGGAATTTCATTGAGCTACAATATCATTGGAACCAGCAGCGTGGCAGATGCGGTCAATGGCGCCGAGCAGCTACTTAGTCTGGAAAGTACGTTCCAGTTTTCTTCATCTTTGTACGATCTGTATATACCGCACAGATGATATCCAAGTCGTGAGGAAGATGAAAGTGAACTTTAACAAAAATTAAGCAACTAGTGAAAAGATGTCCTGCAGTCTTGGCCTTAAATTTGGATAACAAGTTTTGTCGCAACCAAGTCAGGGTCTATTTGATTATTCCCACACCCTTCATCGAGAAATGGCTTGCAGAGTACCAGAATAACCTGCCTTGGTGGGTCCCTTTGGTTTGCTGCAGCAAAGGCCGGGAGGGCCGTTCACACTAGACAAATTGCAAGCTGTAGAATACGGATTGAATGTAACACACGTGGAAGTGTCAGTGAAGCTCAACAAACATACAGTAGGGATTACAATATACAGCCTTGAAGATGTGGCGTGGAGATGCGTGGAGTCTTTGAAAGACTCTTGAAGGTTCGCACATTTTCGACTTGTTGTTCCTTCGATCCGATTGGGTAGAAAACCTTGCAGTTTTCATTGGTGTATTTTTTGGTGCTACGTGCAGGTATCGAGAAAGAGAGCCTGAGAACTCCCTACGAAATCCTGGTGGATGAGCTTCCCGGGAAATACCACGCAAAGCTGGCAGTGGTCAGTGGACCTTCCTTTGCCAAAGAGATTGGGATTGGCTTACCCACCAGCGTCACCTGCGCGGCTCATGACTCTGAGGCGGGTCGGTTTGCTCCAGTCTTGAAAACATAGCAGGGCTTTTCAAATGGGACGCGGGTCCACTCACAAAGCAATTTATGGAATTTCATGGATATTCTGTTGCTGGGTGTTTTGTTTCTGCGAGATCCTTGAATTATTTCTGTTCCAGGTGGCAAAGCAGGTTCAAGTGGCCTTAGCCACGCGCAACTTCCGTGTCTACACCGCCACTGACGTCATCGGCGCGGAACTCTGCGGTGCCTTGAAAAACGTTTTGGCCATCGCCTGTGGCGCCTCAGACGGCTTCGGCTTCGGGGCAAACGCCAGAGCGGCATTGATCACACGAGGTAGAGAGGGGTGGAGCAATTGACGGATGGAGGAACAGGGCAAGGAGGGAATTCAGGCCTTCAGTGACTTGAGATAGTTTCTGTAGTAGGAACTCGGAGTTGGGAATGCTACTCATTGCATGGTATCCTTGATCCTTGATGTATCCTTGTAGTTGCAGGAGAAAAGTTTTTGTTTGTTGACACTTGCCTGTATACAGAACTTCAAATCTTGTCGTCTCTCGTGGCTACAACAGTACCTTAAAGGCCTACCAGAAGCCTATGAAACTTCAACTGAGTAATAGCTTCGCTTGACAGTCCAAAACAGCCAACCTTGGCATGGTCAGATGATGCGCAAAGGGTCTGCAACATATTGTTTCAAACGCAACAAGTTTGTACATTCTTAAATAAGGCATGTTTGTCTCTTTTGGATTCTCAGTGGGCTTACTTGGTGCACGTTGAACAGGATTTCAGAAAAATTCTGAACTTGATACTGTACATTTTGTATATATGCAGCATATGCACCTGGAGCTCATGCGAAGGCCTAGCTGAGATGACTCGATTGGTCGTGAAGAAAGGAGGGAAGGCCTCCACTATCACCGGCCTGGCAGGCAGAGATGGGAAAGGAGCAAGGATTGGAATAGATATGGCGTAGGATCTGACAGATGATAAAGATTGATGGTGGATTGGATCTAGTTCCAAATGATGGTGCTAGCGGGGCGTAGTGGCAAGCCTTCTGAACTGCAAATTGGTGGCCGAGGAGCGACGCCAAATATGCGATGTAAGAAAATACCGCGATTCAGATGCTGTAGGAGAAGGCTCTTAAGGCTCTAAATTCAGACTCGAAGGGGGGAAATTAGTATGGAAGGTATATAAAGGTCAATGCACTACATGTCTGGCAATAGTATGGCGGCCAGGGGTCGGAGACTTGGTGCTGACTTGCAGCAGCAATTTATCGCGAAACTACTCCGTGGGCCACGCGATGGCATCCAACACAGTTCCCGAGCACAAGAGACTTGACTGAGAGGTGAGCCATGAAGCAATTGCATTGAGGGAATTTGAGTTAAAAATCCTACAGAAACAGTGCCTATGGTGGACCCTGAAAAATGAATGTTTGGATTGCCTCAGAACTTTTCAACTTGTTGCTTGTGAGCTGCCGCAGTTGGAATATGTTGGAATACCATTGCTCGACAGGGTCATTCTAAGCACACAATTGACATCGAGCGCTGATGTGGAGTCTTCTAGCAGGGAGAAGATTCATTTTTCCACTCCCTCAACTCCTGGATCTTCACAACTCCTGAATCTTTGACCATCTTTGACCAAAACACAACACATTGACGGTCAAACTGCATACATCGCCTCGAAGCAACATGCAGTGTCAATGATTGCATAAGGAGAAGCAAGGACGATTCAGCAAAAAACTTTAATAAAGACCTGGCAGTGGCAGAGGGTGTTAAGACAAGTTTGGCAGTTCATTTACTCGCTGAAAAGCTTGGTGTGGAGATGCCAATTTGTGCGTCCGTGTACGAAGTCATCCATAAAGGTTCCTCGGTTAAACGCATTTTTGTGTGACGAATGTGCCGGGATGTAACAGACCTTCTCGAGTCCACTGTCGTTGATTCGAGGTATTGATATCAAGACTGCCCTGAAGAAGCTGCAAGATCGTCCTCTGCGGGATGAGCATGATGAGTACCAAGGTACATGGATTTGGAGTGCTCTCTGAATTCTCTACGCAGAAGATTCGGAAAGGACACTTCACCAGTCACGCTGTTCAGCGATACAGCATACATCACTTTTGGGGGAGTTGGCATCCCGTTGAGCTGGCAACCAAAGTGATTGGTCTCAGCTTTCAAAACTTTGACTTTAAATGTTTCTATTGAGCAGCCGTGCCGACATCTTTGTGGCGCAGAATTCAACAGGATACAGAGATGGCGACACTGTTCCAGACTGTCTCACATCTGTTGTTCCAAGAAATGACATCAGCTGTATTTTCAATGAAGAACTACCCATGGCCATCAGTTGTATGTTTCTGTACATCCGCAATTTTGTGTCTGCCATCAACTGCACCCCTGAGCATGCTCGGCACATGTTTCTGATGCTCGATATGCAAGTCAAGCCTTCAAGGAAAAGAAGCTTTCGCGAATGATTCGAACACGGGGCATAGAGAAGTTGATGTACCTGGCACAGGCTAAATTTCTCAATTTCAGGATGTATATAGAAGTTAGAAGCCACTAGATTGCATGAAGATCAGATGATCAGATCATCAAACCTCAGTCTGTCCAGGCATTAGTCAGTCAAATTTGGCCCCTTGGCAGATGTGTTTGCAGGATGGTGAGTTTGCAGGTTGCTTTGCAGATGAGCAGAGGGATGAGGCTTGCTGCCGTCTTTGAGGATTCTCATCTGTGCGTTTCATGTATCTAAAAGGATCTCCAGTAGGACAGTAGGAATCTCTAAATCCGTGTGTTTAGTGGTGACGATTGTGTTCAAGTGCTGAATCTGAAGAAAGACAGAAAAAACAATGATCCCACCATTTCCAGTGCGTCCAGCCCTGAGCCTTGGCAGGGTTCGCACGACCCTGGCTCGCCGCGGCCGGAGCTGTGCTTTGACGAGGCCTGGAAGGGGCTCTGAAACGTGTGCAAGACATGATCGGATGATTGATGGGGCTTAAGTGTCACGTCCCGGTAAATCTCAGCGACTGTCGGGGGCTCATGATTTGTTTTGGAGTGTGTATGTGGACGGCTGGCAGTGTTTCTTTGGCCCGGGGCTTAAGTAGTGATGATAAGAAAGGGGAGGGGAAGGGGATGCAAGAACGGAAGAAAGAAAGAAAGACAAAAGGAAGGAAGGAAGGAAGGAAGGAAGGAAGGAAGGAAGGAAGGAAGAAAGAAAGAAAGGAAGGAAGGAAGGAAGGAAGGAAGGAAGGAAGGAAGGAAGGAAGGAAGGAAGGAAGGAAGGAAGGAAGGAAGGAAGGAAGGAAGGAAGGAAGGAAGGAAGGAAGGAAGGAAGGAAGGAAGGAAGGAAGGAAGGAAGGAAGGAAGGAAGGAAGGAAGGAAGGAAGGAAGGAAGGAAGGAAGGAAGGAAGGAAGGAAGGAAGGAAGNGAAAGAAAGAGAAGAAAGAAAGAAAGAAAGAAAGAAAGAAAGAAAGAAAGAAAGAGAGCAAGAAAGAGAGCAAGAAAGAGAACAAGAATGATATATATATATAGTAATTATGATAGTAATGATAACAATAAGAAGAAGAAGTGGAGATGCAGGAAAGGTGAAGCGGAAAAAACGAAGAGGAACGGGCGAGAATGGAAACCCCAGTGCAGACTGGAGAGAAGGGGCAAAAACAAATAAACTTAGCGAAGATAAGTCAAGGCAAGGCCGAAGGGGACATCAAGAAGACTAATCAGCAAAACAAGAAACACAAGTGAAACAAGCAACTGTGCACCCGTCATCGGAAAAAATCAGTGAAACAAGTGGGCCAGGTCACATCTTTGGAGCAGAACTCGGGGCAGGCTGGAACGTCTGGTCTTGAGTTCTAGCCTTAAAATCCCCAGCAATCAGATTCTTGTATCCTGCAACAATATGTAATCTATTCACCACTGTGAGTGATTCTCTAAACATTCGTGCATCAGTTCATAGGACATTAGCTGTTCCTGCGTCTCCCCTGCCTAAATTGGACAGATGGTTCGAGTCACTCTGCGGGAGCGGGAAGACTGGCGGGCTGCTGTGCTTGGTGCGCAGGTCAGCCCCTTATCCCTTCTAGGAGACACGGGTCATTCGAAAGCAACTCCGCCTAGTCCTGATTTTATTTGTTTCCTTGCGCCTCCAATCTGTTCACCCCTACAAGAAAAATGAGTATCAAATTGGCTGGCAGCAGAATCTCCCAGTTCTTGCACGCAATGGTTTGTGCGTGTGCATCCGTCACGGCGGCCGCGCAATTTTTCGTTCTGGAGGCCACCTTGTCCTGTAGCGATATGCTTTTCCGCATCCAGGACAGGGTTATGCTGTTGATGTGGTGCGTTGATAACTTAGGTCCTAGGTGTCAGTTCCCCTGCTTCTGTATAGAGTCTAGAGGACGCACCTTGGGGTATTTGATCATGTCTGCCTGGCCCTGAGCAGGAAGTGAACAGACACTCGAAAGGCGCGGGGCTGTTGTGTGGTCGCTGGATGGTCAGAATGTGCAGCAGGTGACTAGTGATGCCTTTTCCCTCGATTTCATTTGATCACTAAAGCCAGTCAACTGAGGTTCTTGTAATTTGTTCCTTTTTTTCATTGGCCACATCATCCTCAACACACCTCAGCTCCTCTCCAACTCTCTCTAGCTCTACCTGCGGATCTATCACGCTATGTTTCCATCTGTACATTTTCAACTCCACATTTGCATTGTCATTGGATGTGCCATAATGTAGAATCATTGTGTGTTGGACATGTTCGAGTGGCATTCTTCATGTCATGTAAGTCAAAAGAACTCCAAGCGACTCATCCCCACATCTACTCTGCCAGGGCGGGTGGCAGTTGTCGGAGCCTCAAAAGATCAAGGATTCAAGGCTGACTCCAAACACGTGTGCGTTGTAGATGAAGTTGATGACTTTATCCATCATTGCCTCAGTGCTGAGGATTTGTTGCCAGTGGATCCAGGCACAAAGTAGATCTCCTGGAGAGGAAAGTGGAGATTTCTAAGGTACATGTTTGAACTTTTGATGAGACATGTCGGTTGTGGGGTGATCCAATTCCTTACAACTTAAGACAGGAATTCACCAGGCACCAGCGCCTCTTCTCCCGGTGATACTCGGCAGCTGAGTGCAGGTTGGAAGGATGCACCATCGCTTGCAGCAGAGCAGCCTGGAATTCTTCAGGTGTTGGGGTCATGGATTCAGAAATGAAGGCTTAACAGTGAAGCGTTCTATCATCATTCGAGGGTTTCATAGAGTTTCCACACCACTTGCACTGGTAAAGGACCCCTATTTTCTGAAACTGACAAGGAGATGCCACCCTGAATCACTCAAGCTGTTCCGTGCGTAGCAGATAAGCACTTCCGGGCGTGATGTCACCCCCAAATCATTTGTGACAGTACTTTGAGACTTTAATTAATGCATCGCTGGCCATAGAAGCCTTGAGGGGCTCGGGCTCGAGCCACCGCTTGCCCCCTTGTGATTGTGATTTTGCAACATGCGAGCAGCCTCCAGATTGATGAGACTTGACTGTCTTGGTCAACGAGTCAAAGACAAAGAATCATAGATATGTACAGATGGAACATCATCCATTCGACAATTCATGTTTTGTCTAGCGAATGTACTGTATTCAGTATTCTTTTGGAGCTTTCACTTGCAAAAACAGCAAATGGCAGTTTGTCACTGCTAAACTGTACAAGCATTCTTTTTCGACAGACTTTGCCAAGGTTTTTTGTTTAACAGTCATTGACAATGATTGGCCCCCGTCCTTTAATCAGGAGATGGGCGCCCATCGCCGCCCCCTTGGCTTGGCCACGACGCGAAGGCGCGACACACTTGTGCCACTTAAATCAAGTCTTGTGATCTTGCTGTGTGTTGTAAGCTCAGGAAGCCAGTGGAAAGTAGTTCCACAAGGTCCACCAACGCGGAACGAACTCTGGTGCAGCACCACGGGAGTCTCTAGGTTGCGTGATGAGGTGGAGCGGTTGTTTCAAGACCTTAATTCACTCAAGAACCGGGAAAAAGTGGTTTCAGGCAACTGTTTCTGTGGCTATCAAACGCGTGATTCTCAATGTGCACTCCGACGAACGTTCAGCATTTCAAGTCTGAGCGTCCACTAATTTTGAGACCAGCTGGGTGATATCGATTCTTCGCTTGGACCTCAACATGATAGGACTTTGTGTGCCGCATTCACGTGTCATCATTTCCCCAAGTCTTCTTGCGCAAAAACGTCAGGGGCATTGTCGAACTCGAACTCTGGCGATCTTTTGTTTGTGTGTAGTGGCGAGTGCACTTTTTAATTTTAATCTTTGTGGCGAACAGTGTGGAACGTTTCAAACCTAATACTAGGTAGTATTCATACCACCTTAACGCTTCAGCTTGGACATTTCCATAATTCTTTTTGTCTGCAACATTTACAACGATAGTTTTGTCCTGCAGTTTTGGAAAAGGATCGGGAATTTGCCTACATCCACGAACACAACTGGAACGACAAGATGTGGAACATCGCTGGTATGGTTGATTTCCAGAGCCTTATGGAGGAACATCTTTTGACATCCCTGGCTATTCTGGGTATGTGATCTATGTGGTGTTATGATGTGTGCGTGTCTGAGACTGTATTTGTCTACTGCAATACGCATTCGACTCTCCAAGTGGAATGCCTTTGGAACTCTACCCATTGGTAACAAGTGAAGGTTTGCAGTTCAATGCTATTGAACGCTTTTAGTGATTTTGAAGTCATTTTGGCTGCAGGAGGGCTGCTACTTGCTCAAGGGTGTCGGCGCAGATATTATTCACAGGCTGGGAGTCGTCTGTATTGCTTTATCAGTCGCGAAATTGATGCCGTAAATGGAGGCAAATGGCGGTTACACGGTGTTAATATGTGGCATTTCACCGTCTCAAGCCGGCGTGTTTCTTTGTGGATGGGAGGGACCGCTGTGTCCGGACCACTTTGAGCAGCTGCAGGCTGTCCTTTGGAGCGAAAGTCTTTGCCCGGAAAGGCACCGTGCTGATCGAGGAAGGCTCCGAGAACAGTGCGCTATTTGTCGTCGGTCGCTTGAAAGTGCAAGAAGGCAGTGAAAAAGATTCAAAAAGGCAAACTCCTCTGAAGAGTCACAAGTCACTCATAAGTCGGCATGAGTTGTGCCGTTGACTTCTGCACCGTCACTGGAAAACTTCCAAGCAGTCTAGTTGTACAGATAATTACTACAGAGCTGAGAATGACCATCTTCAATACTTCCAACCACATCTTCCGACCTACAAATAATTTCGAAACATTCCCAGTCGTTGAACACTGACAAATCGTACGATATAGAATAGATGGATAGTATAGCAGCGCATAGCAGAGCATAGCATACATTGACATTTGACTCTCATTTTACCGCTGAACACCGATAGATATATACACATATATTGATACCAAATCATGGCCTTGAACTCGCCCCTTAACAAGGTCATGGTACGTTGAAGGTCTCCGTGAAGGGCGAAAAGATCTCAACCCTTGGGCCTGGCCAAGTGGTCGGCTTGCATCTTGGATCGATTTCACAAACATTTCACAATTTCGCAGAGAGTGTTGTTTTGGTTCCATAGTTGTTTCACTTGTTTCACCTGTTTCGCCAGGAATATCAAATATTTATCATGGTCCAACATAAGGATGCAAGCACTCCATTTTGAGGAGTATATTTTTTTATTTCCGCACTGCCACACCCTTATGTCTACTGGACACCCAGAACATCCGACATTGCAGTAGACCAACTGCCACGGTTAACTGAGTAAACTGCGTGCCGAACTGCTAACGACAATTTCAGCGTTGCCCAGGTACACCATGCTGAAAGGTACCAATGCAAGTGCCACCGTTACCGTGTCCTCCGACCTTGCATATGTGCTGGAGCTTCGGCATAGTCACTTGGAATCTTCGAACTTCCACGAGCGTGATCGTATCATCAAAATGATCAAAATGGTTTTTGGATTTTTGAGGAGGTTCCGCGAGTGGAGGGTGACTGTAGTAATGACCATTGAGTGACCCATGGCTAGGTGGTTGAAACTTGAAACTTCACACTTTCAGAAATTTCACTTTTTCACCCCTGAGATTGATAGGAAGATGAAAGCAATTTAATGACTAGTCCTCAGATGGCTCAACCACCAACTAGAGTGGCATTCAGCATTATTCAACCAAACCTTCGATTGTTGATTTTGATGTATTGTGATTTTAGTTTTATGTGGTTAGTTTTAGTTTTTAATGGAATCCCTCTCAATCGGCATTAAGATTCTGGTTCATAAGTTCGTAATGGATTCTTAAGATGGATTCCACAAAGATGACTCACTTGCCTTGCGTGGAGTTGCTCAACCCGCCGGACGAACCAAAGACATCCCAAAGCAGCTCTTAACTTTGGAGTCTGGAGTCTTGTGAAGACAGTCAAGAATCAAATATTGGAGCTTCGAACATATTCGAAGGAATCTTGCCTCAGGTCATTTTCAAGCTTGTTTGGAGGATGAGCCAAGCGTGAAGCAGCGCATGCAAGTGATTTTGGAGCAGCGTGAAGCGCAGCCCCTTGGCAACTGAAGCTGCAACCCTTCAGGGTGTTGTACTTGTAGATGAGAGATACTTCCGCCTGCTGTCGTATTGAGGAACAAGGCCGCAGAGATGGTGCACAAGAAGACCATTCGGGAGGTTTGAACAAATGACGATCTGAGGGCAGGGCTTTTCCTCCTTGAAGGAGACAAGAGCCCCTCCTTGCACCGGGATTGTATAAAGGACTCCACAAGTGCGTAGTTGTTTTGCTGAGAAACACTGCTATCCAGCTCCTGAACATTGATATTGAACATTGATATGCGTCTTGTGCGGACAGCTTCCAAATCTTTATCTTCCATACTTCCGGGCAAGCTTGGAACCTTCTCAGCAACCGCTGGTACCGTCAGTTTGCAAGAGTTCTACAAGGAAGCTCGATTCCTCGAAAGTGCTTCTTGAAATCTTGCTATACAATCTTATCTCATGGCGACTGAGTGATCTGCACCTGTATTCTCGCGCTCGCACAATGGAGGAGGCACGGCGAATTGAGCAGTCTTTCTTTTTTCAACACAATTTCACAAACTTCCACCAGACGCATTGATTTACAACTTAAAAGGAAATGAGCGCGGCAAAGCCATTTGAGGAAAGCATGCCAACTGCCGATGAGCTCTCACCTTGATACTTACATATTGATTTTGAATAGATTATTTGAAGCATTGCCAACATCAGTCAGTCAAGATTCGAGCACTTTGTGGGGGTTGATCGAATAGGTTGTGTATTTTGGCTCAAGTTTATAGATGTTAAAGTTTTTCAAGCAAAGTTTTCAAGGCCTGTCTGCACCGCCAGACAGCTATTTCGCCCTCTCGCACTCGGGAGTGGCTAACCTCAGTGCTCTCCATGGAGGATTCGCATCTAGATGGCTACTTGGCAACAGATTTTCCCACATGGGTACTGCATGAATTGAAGGGAGCTCTGGACCTGTAGAGTTTTTTTAATTTGCCCTAACTCAAACGGGATAAACGATAAATGGGACCAGCTGCGAAGGTTGGGCAGCCTTGCATCTTCCTGCCATTGAGCAACTTCTCCTAAGCCTTCCCGACGAGGCCAGGTGTTGCAAGTAGCATAAAGGACAAGCCTGTGGAAGTGTCTCGCGCAAGGATCCTTTACTCTACTTGAAAACCAGGTTGAACTCTTGAACTCAAGTCGCATCAAGCATGCGATATCATTCATTTCATGGAATTTTATGCCGTGAGAGTCAGTTCACTGGCACACCGCCGCAGAATCACTGGCTGCCTGTATAGGTGGTTCGGTGATGGTTGCGTTTTTGTATTTCCACCCCCTCCTTTAGCAAAGGATCTAAATTCGCCCTTTTCAAACCGGGTGGACACAGCACTTCGATGGTCTATTGTGAGATTCGTGTGCTGAAACGGGGCAGCGTCAGGAGTACAGATCTGGAGGCCTAACTGGTTGGTCTGGGGATTTGGTGCCATGTGTCGGAAAAGTCACAAGGTGTTTTTGTCCATTCCTTGAGACGGAGTGCCAAGGAAAACATGGGCTAAACGGCTCAAGATGACTCAAGTATCTCAGCATATCTCAGCATCTTTCACTAGTGTTCTATGAAGCTGTCTTCGCAATCTAAGCAGGCAATAGCATCCAGGAAAGTCTATAGTAGTAAAGAAAGAAGGATCATGCAGCAAGTGCTGTCCGAATGATGGTCTGTGGAAGGAATTGGAGATTCCGATGGATCGATCTTCCAGTCTGTTGTGCTGCTTAACTCATTTAGAAGCCATCACGAAAAAACTGACAAAGCACAGCGTCAATAATTGTCTTAGCATGCATTGCGGGTTGAGACAGCAAGCAGAACCAACAAATCCACCCTGCCCTGCATGCTGTAGGTATAGGGTGAGACTTTTGTACTACTGTATACGTTGCAATTTCTAGGTCCTCGCTTTACATGTTTTTTCCTCTTTGGGGAGGGCATTTTACCCCCAGTTCTTGCGTCTGCTCGTATAGATGGCCCATGAGGACATCTCCTCCAACTTACGCAACTTACGTACAGGTTCATTCGCACCACAATGCAGAATGGTCTTGTGTAGGACTAACTGTCAGCCCTACCATACAAAGGAATACAAAGCGGAGGGAGTTCAACAGATGTCAATTACAGAGCAAGGTTCGCTTTCGTGCAATTTCTGGGGATTTATTGATTCCAAGCAAGGGTCCAAGCAACATGTCTTGATCGTAGTGACCAACGTCAAGACCATCATCCACACCAGTACCACGCACCGAAGAACGCAACACCTCCATCGCCTGATGCAGGCAGCGTCAGAGATGCTACACATGTGTTGGATGTGCTTACCTATATTTTCCTAATTTATTTACAGCGTCCAAGCAGAGCTGGTTGCAGAAATCAACACCTCAAATTCGCCTGCTTTGGTCCTGAGCCTATATATATAGTATATATTTATATTATTCCAATGTGTATATATATATATACGTATCTATATTATTTATATTTATAATATTATATTTGTTTTTGAATTTTGTATCCACATGTCAAACTCGATGAGGATTACTCATTACAGTATATACAAAGACTAGTACCATATTTTGCGAGCTCCGGTGAGATCGATCCAGCGACCATGATCCAGTGACAGTGTTCAGAATCCAGTGAGCACCCTGCAGTCCACTGCTTCGTCAAGCTTAGAGCAATCCTAGCATCAATGACCTACTTAAAGTGACTTTAGTGTGAGACTTGTCGACATGGAGCCATGGAGTTGTACCTTAGCCAAGAATCATGGTAGATTAAATCTTTCTGTTTCCGCCCCATTTGCACTGGTTCTATCAGCCCTCGGCACAAGGTGCAGCACAGAGACCGGAGGAGCAGTTCCGGGATGAGAAACACTTCGACAGTATGGCAGTTGGACATGCTTGGAGGTCCCGTCTCACTCCCTCAGATGCCAGCCTCACAGGACCTGTGCTGTGGCCCTGTGAAATTGGATCTATACACGTTGCAGAGCACCATGGCAAATTGAAACTGTCAAACCTGTTGAATTAGTGCTGTCTTTGTGCGGGAAACGAAAAACTTGTTTCAAGTCGTGCATAGTTCTGCCATCCATTTTCCAACCTTTGAGAGTCCAAACGTTTCGTACCAAACTTCAGTCCATCACGATATTAGACACATTCGGAACATTTCTGTCGCGGGATCAACTTCAATGGGTCTTGCAGGTTTGTAATACCTTGAAAAAACTGTCATTTGCCTAGGTGATCTGAGCGGATACGGACCCTTGGTTGGGTCACCCAAAGAGGCCAGCCCGAAGGAGCCCAATCCGTGGGGTGTCCCAGTTCCAGGGACAAAACATCCGAAAACTGCCTCGAAGCCTCTGGATACTCGGAACGCTGGCAACACCTGAGATTCACCTGAAATTTCTTTGAAGCATCTACGATGTTCTGAAAAATAACTGACTCTTCACAGGATTTCTTGATTTGAAAAGGCCTTCTCAAGCCTTGGTTTCTACGCTTGGATCTCAGAGTTGTGTAGCTGAGGCATGTCAAGTCTGCCAAGGCTGGCAAACGGTTTGAAACGTTTATGTAATCCCATGTTGAGCAGCTTGCAGAGTAGATTTGACACCCATGTTCAAAGAATACCAGAGGATACCAGAGGCAGTAGAGACTGTGGTAAAGGTCTTGAGAAGCTCCTTGGTATGACAGAAGCAATTTAGGATGGCTTCAGTGTGGGTTGCAGGTGTAGAATCTGTTTTCGAATCTCAGCCATCTTGCAAGAACACTTTTCGAAAAGACGGGAATCCACATAGCTAGTCTTGATGTTACAATCACCAACGTACGAGATCTCAATTGAAGTTTCCTTTTTCCTGGAAGGGCCACACTCCAATAGCTGGGCATTTTCTGGTGATTTCTCCAGCCGACCTGTTGCACTTGCCTTCCACATTCAACCGTCCAATCCTCTTCACAGGGTGCTGGTGCTCGACCAGAAGGCGATGTGTGACTGGTAAGAGTATTCAGACACAAAAGAAGCCCCAGATCGGAGACCAATCATCAAAACATATCAAAACCTCTCCAAACATGTCGAAACACTCTGAGACACTGAAGCCTTGTAAACTGGCCACTTCTCCAATGTTTCAGCGATGTGTGTCCGATGTCCTTAGCAAGGCGATTGAACATGTGGGAGGCCAGGGGTCTCGACTTTAGTGAAATGGCAGGCAGAACCAACGGTCCAATTGGGCACAAGAAGGTTCCAAAGAGGATCAATATCCAGGATGGACGGATGCTGATTCGTGATGCTTCGGAACGTGGCCACATACCAAAATGTAGCTGACTGATGGGATGTCAACTTGATGTCAAGATACCCATAAACTATAAACACATTTTGAATTCTACATACTTATATATTTACATAAGCCAATCTTGAGACTGGAGCCAGATTGACATGGTGAAATATACAGAGAGTAATTGGGGTGGCTGGTGCACCAGGAGGAGTTTGGGAATGAGACTTGCGAGATCACCACTGCTATGATCCGGAGCCCTTGCTGCGCAGTGATGCCATTGTCGTAGACTCCAAAGGTGGTGCTTGTTGAGATCCCAGCACAGGTGTCATTTTTTGAAACTTGCTCTTCTAAGGAACGTCCCAAACCAGCTGAATCGGAAACAGTTCGTGGAGCGGCTGGACCAGCTGGGTTTTTTGGGCCTGTTCCCTGGCGGATCTTAGACCAATGCCCCCTGAGAACAAGACATTGTTGCTCCACCATCACGCACCTATACCCCGCTATACATGGATCGGAATCGTTTTGCATATCTGAGTTGGTACGTAAAAAGGCGAGATCCTACTACTCTCAATATTGAGGATGTGGAAAGACGGATTTCAACTGTTCATGAAGCAGCTACAAAATTCTTGGTTTCGGCTTGGGCTGTGACATAGTGCAACCACGGTTCTAGGCCGGTAGAGGTGTCATAACACGCACTAGAATAACAAGTCTCATGCGCATACAATATAAATACGGTATAGCATCCAGCTTGGGTATTGCGTGGAGGTATAAGTTGCAAGCGCCCTGTGTACACCTTGTATCAAGCAGCATGTTTGTCCATCCATCTATTGGACGGGCGAAGACAAGGCGTAGTATTAAAACAAATCGATGCTGTACTATATCTGGTGCCAGTGTTTATGCAGTTGATCAGAAATCAGAACCTTCTCTCAATCTCTCAATGCTTCCCTTTAGTACTTCTTGGAAGTACTGTAATTATTGAACGACGGATAGGAAAGCAAAACACCAGTACTGTAATTGTATTCTATACTACTATTGTAGTCCATGATCTATACAATACATACAGTACATTATGACATGATATGGTATTTTCTCCATCATACTTTCAACTCACACTCTTAGTCTCTTACATTTCGAACAGACATGGTGTAGTACTTGTACATGAATAGCAACTGGTAGGTTTTCTTTTGTGATCTTTTGAGCTTCTGTGGGTTCCTCCAAGCTTTGGAGACGTCTGAGGTACGACTTTGTGTACGTTCCGACGCTTCTCTGACGACCGGTCGGGGTTGCGGCACACTTGACTCAACATGACTCGACATGATTCCATGATGGCTTCAATGAGTGTTTCGATCGAGTACGTATGTATGGTATGTATTGTATGGATTGTAATGCAATGCAACGTGATGCAATACCATGCATTTGTTTTGTATAATCATATAATTGTATGTGTGTGTCTATATGTATGTATGTACTCACGTACATATGTAGCTATGCATGCATGCATGTATATACATATACATATACATATACATATAATATACTAGCTGGCATCTTGATTTCCATGGTTTCAAATCTGTAGTGGACTCTTGTTATAAACAAGCAAGGTCTTGATGGATGGCAAGTTTCTGACTGTAAAACAAGTCGTATGAAAATTCAGAAGAAACGATTCCATAATTGGTCACCCTTGCCATTGTTGGGAGTATGAGATCGCTTGTGATGCTTGATTGGAGACCTCATGTTGAGCTGCAGCTTCTGCCTAAGGATTGATAGAGCCACGCGAATGAACGTTGGCTACGCTTTCATAAACTTTGTGAACTCCGAATCCTTCAGGCAGTCGATAGGTGCTTAAACACATACAGTAACTGCTAGATATTGCTAGATTTGTCTTGTAGTGATGGTTCAACATGAGTTGTGATGAGCAAACACACTGATGCTTCCCAAATTGAATATCGGAAAGTACCACCTGAGAAATGCTTTGATTGATGAAATAATAGAACAAGAGTCCCCTAATTTGGACTCGTGAAGGGGAAGCTGGAGATCTTGTGATCCAGTGATCCCTTTGAATTGCAAATTTGATGAACAAAATGATGAAATGTCCGATCCAGACCCTTGGCTGCAATTGGCTGCAGGCTGTGTGAGAGCACCTTACAGGGAAAGAGGTTTCTTGACAAAGAGGATGGAGACAAACGTCGCAGTGGCAAACCCATCATTGCTTCTTGGCCAAATGAAGCGACAGACCAAATTGGTGGTTGGAAATTCACCACGAGCAAAGAGTCCACACCATGAAGCTTCAAACACTGCTAGACAGTGCCAGGCTTCGAAGATGTGACGCCAGCTAACAGTGACAAGATCGGAAAACTCATTTCTGATTCGTTGCCGTGCGGTGCCTAGGTTTCTGCCGCACATGTACAAGGCTTGGAAAATAATGAGCGACATTTCAAGGACCGAGTATGGCTCGTTGTAAAAGTATGGCAGTATGGTGTCTTGTTGAGTGACTTGGTGTTGCTTACTTGGTGAGGATGCTGCAGTGACGCACACCCTTCATCGACCTGTAAAATTTCATGCTGGCGATCAAGGCAAAAGGCATCGACGACCTACCGTGTACATCGTTTGAAATGTGTGACGTGCGGTAAGGGGGGCATGACTGGAATCATTAAAGGTTCAAGAGCTTCACTACTGCAGCAGTGTGTGGCTGTGTCCAGTATAGATATCTTTGCGCTTCACTCACAAGTCTGGTGACGGTTTATACGTTCATGTTCACTTCTCCATCGCTTTCATACATTCGCACTACTTTTGCCTTCTATGAATATCATTCTATGATATGATGATGTTCCCAAGTTAGTACATCCGGAGGGAATGGTAACAAAAAACCACTCTTTCCAACCAAGGTGGACTTTCTTTCGAGGTATGCTTTGTTGCCTCAATTTGCCATATTGTGTGTGTAGTTTTCAATACAGATGAGATGTGCAGGTCTCACATGTCTGAAGATTTTGCCAGCCAAGGCGTTCCAGCACGTCATGTTCTTTCGAGTTGTGAGAGAATGATGAGCTTTTTTTTTGAGCACTGCGAGATTGCGAGTGCTGCCATTTCTCTTGACTGCTGCCCAGAACTGGCGGCAGGTTTCACAGGCAGGATCTCCCCAAAGGGCTCTGAATATGAAAAGCCAGTTTTTTCCTTCCTGTTGGTAAAGAAACGGTCCTTTTAAAGACTTCTCCACCTGCACTACGTTCGTGAGTGAGTTGTGACCTTCGAATGCCAGCCATTTGATGTGTTCGGCCAACGACTACGCAAACCATGCACAATATGAAAAAAATGCGATGTTCTTTTTCTTCTTCACTTTATCCAGGGCCTTGGGCTGTAATCCCTTCCAGGATCTTGCTGGCATGAAATGACAAGCCAACAGCTTGTGGGAAGCAAGCTGGGCTTTGCGAAGATTGAGAGACTACACTGACTACGACATAGATTTATCTTACTTTTGTACTCTTATGCATTCCATTCCCAGACTTGTGGGTTCATGTCCATACCCTCGAGATTAATTTCTCGTTCGCTTAAGTGTGGTCAGTGTTCGATGCATTTTTAGTTTTCCTGCCTCATAGTGCCCTGGCATTTTTCATTTAATTTGAACTAAGCAATGATCCCAACATGTGACGCACGTATGGCATGTCAGCTGTACCTATAGATCTTTGGTGTTCGCTGTTCACATCGGTTCCTTCCATTTCTGGCGAACTGGCGAACCTGGCAAAAAAGTACGGAAGTGTATAGATTTGAATGAGAGTCTCCGCAAACCAGACAACCCGATCTTCGAATGTTCGGCTGAGGGGGATTCAGCGCTATCTGAATGCGCGTAACAAAATGATACAAAATGTCTGTATTCACACATCTGCAGAGGGTTTCAATCATTGCAATATATACAAAAGAGTCTAAAAGAGGGCCAGGCAGTGAAAAACCAAACATCAATTTGCCACAGGCAAGCTGACAGTGTAAGGTGCAAGTAACACGTCCCTGGTGCTTTGAATGTTGATGAAGACTTCACACATTGATGTTGTTCCCTCGTCATCCCACGCCATTTCAGGGAGTTCCAGGTGAGGTGGGAAAGACATGTCTGCACGCAGTACTCACAGGCTCCTCGCATCAGGGGACCGTCAAAGCTGCTCCACATGCAGCACATTTCGGAGAAAACCGAAAAAAAGAAACTCTGCTTCAGAGGCAGAAATATGTTCAGACCCGGTTGAGTCAGGCAACTTCAGAGCCTTCATAGTGGTGAGTTGCATCAACCATCCAATCACCTAATCCCGTTTAATCTGTGAAGTGAAATCTGTCATGGAGTTAAAATTAAGATCTGTCGACATCATATATAAGAGATAAGTTTGAACCATCACTCTTTCAACTATTCTCTGTTGTGGTACTTTGAGTTTCCTGGTGGAACCGGGGAAGATGCAAGGGTTTTCATCTAAACTTGCAGCTCTCCACAGAAAAAACATACGTGACTGATCTTGCATGGGACATGAGCCGACCTGGAAAAGCAGTTATTGAAATTGTGAATTCTCAGTGTCCAACGAGTATATAAGAACAACACCTCCGGCACAGGTGCTGCTGGCCGGCACCAACCTGGAAGAGGTGGGATGAATTCCGATATCCGATATTCGTCGGGGTAGCTGCCACCTGCAATGGTTGTTCCTCCAAATTAATCCAAATTATCCGTCTGTCTGTCTGTCTGTCTGTCTGTCTGTCTGTCTGTCTGTCTGTCTGTGTGTCTGTCTGTCTGTCTGTCTGTCTGTCTGTCTGTCTGTCTGTCTGTCTGTCTGTCTGTCTGTCTGTCTGTCTGTCTGTCTGTCTGTCTGTCTGTCTGTCTGTCTGTCTGTCTGTCTGTCTGTCTGTCTGTCTGTCTGTCTGTCTGTCTGTCTGTCTGTCTGTCTGTCTGTCTGTCTGTCTGTCTGTCTGTCTGTCTGTCTGTCTGTCTGCCTGTCTCTATATATATATACATATATATATATATGTTCAAATATATATATATATATATCTCTATATACATAGATATATATATATATCTCTCTCTCTCTCTATCCATCCACTGGAATGTTTCATCGGTTTCAAGCATTTTGCTTTTCCTAAGGGGTACCTGTACCCCAATTGAAGCACAGGAGTCAGATCCCCATACATCCCAAGACTGCCGTTCCTCGGTGCCTCATATGCTTTGCAGGCCACCTTTTGTGCAATCCGCGCCTTGGTTTGCGAGGCTGCAGAGGAGGGGCAGGAGCCGTAGGGGGATGGGGGATGGGCCACCATTGCTGCTGCTAGAGGTGGTGGAGGAAATGTGGAAGAGTATGAAAGTGGGAATGAGGAAGGCTTCAAGAGCAAAGATCTTTTATGATTCATATATTCATGATTTTATCTTGGGAATCCAAATTCCGTCTTTTTTGGGTCGATTGACTTTCAAGCTTTCATCATTCTTGTATGTTTTCGGCCGGGTTTGAAAGAGGTTCATAGACCCAACCCCGGAGTTTACAAAAAACCATGTACCATGTGTCCTGCTGAGAACACTAATAATAATGATCACATTATCAGGCAGGCTGACCAAGTGTTGTCATGGGAATTTAAGGGTACCTTCCAATGCCGCCCCCAATGGAAATACAGCCTTGTTAAGAGATTATTAGCCATCGGGGGGTACCCTTAGATTTTCATGACGCAGTGCTTTTCTTTTGAACTTTGAAGCTGAAAGAAGCTATTGGAAAGTCCGGACGAGTATTTCGATATTGCTTCTGGACGTCCACATTTGGTTGGTGAAGGACTCCTGGTTTCAGGTCCTTATTCTCCAGACCTCTCGAGTACGGCTCTGCAGGAGGTTGAGCAGAAAGATGGATGGACATCTGTGGACGTTTTGAGCTACATCCAGGAGAGTGGAAGTGTGAGCATTGTATCCCCAAAGCGTCTTTGGCGCGTTCAGATTGAACATGTAACACTGGACCGCATGGCTGTTTCTATGGTTTAGGATGTCCAGTCTAGATGCAACCGGAGAAGCCTCAGGTTCATCTGTTTGAAAACTGCTTGACAGCAACCCATGCGGCTATTCAGGACACCTTCCCAGACATTTTTTCAGAGAAAGTTGAGGAGACATTGCGACTGGCGAGCAGTGCATAAGTCCAGTGCTTGTCACCTATTATTGTGCAGCCTATACACTTCAGATTCCCTGCCATATGTCATCCCGAGTTTGCTGCCTGACACATAGAATTAAATGGCTTTTGTTTCTTTGGGCGAAGCACTTGGGAGCACAGGAGGATGACATGCGCCAAATCTTGGCAGACTCTCGATTATTCAAGGCTAGCCCAGTGCAGCTGCCAGTCCATGCTGGGCAACTGTGTTGCGAAACCTGGAAGACAAACCAAGAAATTCAACGAGTGAAAGTTTTTCAATAACACCGCATAGGCAGTATCTGATTGCTCAATCTTGCTTATACTTAGAATATCACTTTATTGATGATATTGGTGATGGACAGTCCAGTCTTATTCCAGTTCCTGGACAGACCCGATTCCAGTTCTTTCATCTAGATGTTTCAGAAATTTCAGCAGGTCATCGATGAGGCCGACGAAGAATTGATGCAGCGAGTGGTTTGCAGGACCGAAGAGTCATGATGATACAGGATGTAGGAGGTGTGGCGACATGCTTCAGTTATGGACCTCCAAATCCCGCAGAAAGTGTGAATTATTCACAGGACACCAGCGGACTTTGGGCAGAGACACCCATTTATTGAAGTTTTGCCCGGGCATTTCCATGCAACCCATCCCATTGGCATTTGTCGGTCTTGATTGGTATTGGTAGAGAAAGAATATGAAAAGAGGGTGTGCCTAGTCAAGTGCCTGGGGGTCTTGGTTTCTTATTGCGCCCAGTTGGCAACCATCTTTTCTGCACATGTTGATTGCATGGCAGATGATGGAGAGACTCCCCAGCTGACTGCTTCACAGAGTTGATAAAATATTTTGCAGTCGGCTCCCGGATATGCTTCCTCTCCTCAGCCAGGACTTCATCGTCTCCATTGGAGGTGCCATTTCCAGATACTGTACTCCGGTATAGGTTCACTGTTGTCCTGAATTTGTCATTACGGATATATACTGTACCTGGCACTGCGTGGCTAGTTCTTGCCTAGCCTAGCTAAACTTCCAGAAGTTATCAACTTTCAGTTTGTTTCAGGACTCCATTCGCCGCATCTTCCTCATAAGGACTTCACAGTCGCGAGTCGGGAGCGACGATTGCATCAACTTGACCATTCAATTCTATCTGATTGCCATTGGCTTTGGTGAGCTGTGCGTTGTTGCATTTGGGGGTTCTGGTAGTTCCAATTTCCACCGGAAAGCGAATGGTACTCCTGGAGGAGTGGCGAAGAGAATGAAGAGAACCCTTCAGAAAGTTGGGACGTTCTGATGGAGGAACTCGAGAAGGTGGACAAAACCATACAAAACCTCTAATCATCTCTTCCACCTTCTTCTTTTCAAAAGAGGGAAACATTTGCATTCTGCAGTCTCAGATTTCCAGTTCGAACTCACTCGTGTCACTGCTTGACCATGCCATGGGAAGCTTTCTTTCCAGGTACTTGGGGCGAGAGATGCCCTTTTGGATAGGTGGGCGCTCCGCCAAAGCTGCTGGCTCTACACCCACCCTTGAACTGAGCCTTGCTAGATCAACCCATTGAACTCCTACATTATCTCCAGTCATTCGCATTCCAACACCATATCGCGGAACGTCGAAAGGCAATTCTTGCGGTTTGCACCATCTTTGAGCTTCGACGAGGCCCATTGGGACGGTCTTTACATCCAGCTTTTCAACAGGTTTTACAGAATTTCACGCCTGAAGACGGAAGTAAAGAGATCTCATCAATTTCTGATGTCTGGTTCAATTCAATCGATCCAATCCTTGTATCCGGTTTGAATGCATCTTGATTGCCGTCCAGAGACAGAATGCACAGATGGCCAACATGTCTGTGTGCTGATTCAGGAGAACAACAGGCTCACACTGCTGCATCCACTTCCTCCAATGGTCGCCCTAGACTTGTGTTGTTGTTGTTTTGCTCTGACCGCTGCAACGCCGCTATTTGGCCGACCGTAGTCGTAGAATTATATGGTAGGACCAGTATTTTAGTGACTTTGCATGTGTACGTATGTTTGTATCCGCGTTCCCGTTTTTCTGATATCCTAGGTTCTTTTCCTGTGTTTATCCAGATAAAACTGTCGCTGCAAATCTCACGTTTTGCCTTTTGCAGGTTTATATGCGCCTACGTGTCGTTTTCACCACAAAGCCAAGTGCACCAACCCCAAACCCCAAACCTCCAACCTAAACCCTAGAGCCTAAACCCTAAACCTAAACCTTAGAACCTAAACCCTAAACCTAAACCCTAAAACCCCAATGGTTGATAAATGTTGGTTGATGGTTGATGGTACGAAGGTTAACGGCTGATGGCTGATGGTTTCAATGGTTGGTTGATGGTTGATGGTTGATGGTAAGAAACCCAATTGTTACACTGTTGTTGTTTGGGCGAACCCTAGTCCCTGGCACTAGCAATTATATGGTCACAATCTTTATGTAGATGCTGACAAATTCAAATTCAAATCAAAAGGATTTGGGGCGGGGCATTCCTCCCTCACAAAGGAATTCTGATGTTGGAACCCCGCCAGAAGTCATTTGGTGCCAGTGGTTTGACCGTCTCAGGTTAATGCAAACCTGAGGGCCCAATGAAGAACCATCCGATTGAAAGGGCTCCCATCAATACATGCTCACCAGCTTTTGCTGAGCAACATAGGAACCCAATATCATCAGAGGCGCCTTGACAGCCAGGTTCCATGTGGTTTGTCCGTGACGTCGGTGAGCTCAAGCCCTGAGCCACCGAGCCCGGAAATGGCTCCGGCTGCGCTTTCCGCTCCAGCCGTGGCTTTGGTTCCAGCCGTGGCTTCGGCTCCAGCTGTGGCTTCGGCCCCAGCGGTGGCTTCAGCTCCACTGCCTGCAAGGCGCTCTCCAAGTCGAAGCCAACAAAATGTCGGGATGGACTCATGGACCAGTACTTCTGACTCAGAGGTAAGGAAATATTGTCCAAAAACTATGAAAAAATAAGGCTTTGACAGTCTGAGAGTCTCTGCAGGTTGAGGACGAGCCAAGTATGGACAGTGCTACAGGGTACTTTTCTCTTGCATCCAACGTCATTTCGCTATCCTGCTGGAGGCCAGAACTTGAACGAACATACCGAAGCGATCGACGTGTGTCACTTAATATTTGCTGAGATCGTTCCAGGAGCTCACTTTAGTCGTTGGTAAAACTGTTTGTGGGGGCTGATATTGATGTTGGAGGGAATCATTCACACAAGTGCAGCATCAGGGTCAGCCTTGCAGATTTGTGACGCGCACAGCCACAGATATCCAAACGTGTGAAAAAATGGACAGATCATACAATATTGTCCCTGAAACATCTTCGGTCATCCCAGCTCATGCCTGAAGTGAAAGGTTGCAGGGCGGAGTCCAGAAATCGGACCAGTTCAGGGCAAGTCACTTTGGTATCAAGGAGCCGGTGGTCAAGAAATACTTGCAAGATCCTGTAAGCTAAGGCACCAGCCATCACAATATTCAACTCACATATGTTTCTCAGGCCTTTACTTAGCTGTTCCTTTTTGAGCACATGGATGAAATCATTTGTCACTGTACGACTACTTGATATACTTGCAAGTTGGCATGTGCAATATATTATATTATTATATTTATAATATACAAACATCAAATGAAGCGGCCATGCAGCCGACCATCTGAAGCTTTCACTTTCCTTTGTGTCTTATTGTTTGTTCAGCGTTCTTTTTTAAAGTGTGACAGACGAATATGTGTGAATAGTTCTTTCCCTTGACGACAGTCCGGGTTTTGGACCACTTTCCTGAGGAGCGCTCGCCGAAGCCGCAGTCGCAGTCGTGGCCGCAGCCGTGGCCGGGGCGTTCCGCCACCGCCGCGGCCACAACGAGAGGAGCTAAGCAGGCGGCCACCACAGCCACCACCGCCACCACCGCCAAGGCCGGGATGGCAACTTTCCGAGCGGCACGTAAGAAATCATAATATAGAAATCATGATTTCTTTTGCATTTTTTTGCATATTTTTGCGTGTGAAAATTATGATGGTACTGGTAAATGATATTTTGAGTCTGAGCACTCACAACCTTCTGAAGAGCTCAAAGGTTTCAAAATTTTTGGAAGTTTTCCCTTCTAATGTTTTGTCGTTTTTTCCTCTACAAACCATGCCATGTTGCTGTTGGGCCAAGGCGTCGGGGCGAACATCGCCCTGACCGCGATCGGCGCGACAGACATGACGAGCGCGACCGTGAGCGCCATCGGGAGCGGGAACGGGAGCGACCAGCGCTGGAGAGGCAGAGAAACTCGAACCAACTGCAAACCTACTTTAACTTTTGCACCAAGATTATCAGATTATCAAGATGAAAGTAGATCGATAGTTTAGCCACTGGAGATATCATGCAACGTCACATGTCAAGGATAGCTGGAACGCAGCCTATACCAAATGGTTTGACATTTTAAGGGTACAGCGGTAGTACAGCGTGTGATTGGAGAAGTGACAAGGGTTTTGAGCAAGGATAGTCCTGCGCGATCCTACATCGGAGCTGTCCCATCTCTCAATGTGTTTCTTTTGTGATTTTTGTGTCTATTTGAGTTTCAGTGTATTTAATATGCATTTGTGTCCCATGGTCTCGAGTCTCAACTCTTCTTCTTTATATAGCTACAAAACGCAATTGACATAACCCCCAGAAATAGGTGGCTTATACTTTACCAAGCATCAGGCATGCCTGGTACAGTAGAGATGAGATGAGATGAGCGTCTACATCTGTGGGACAAGAAATTTAGAACATGACGAATTAATCGCATTAATATGTTTTTTCGCTGCAACCTAGTGCATTTCTAGAGGGTCTTGCTTGGCCGCTTCAAACTGTCTCCAGGTCTCGGAGATCTGGTGGAAGACATGATGGCAGAAGAGAGCCGGAGCGACGGTCCAGTTTGACCAGCCAAAGATCCGCCGGTCATAGAGAAGTCTTTATGAAGGAGACCACGGCTCTCACACTGGCCTGTCACGACAATTTTCTTTAGATACATGCAGCTTACAATTTACATCAAACATTTACATACATTTACGAGAATTTAGTTTTATCTTCTATTTTTTTTCGATTCGTTCTGATCACCAAGTTGGTTTGCCAGCCTTCTTGCTGAGGAGGCTGAGGAGCGTGAGAGTCGCAGGGTGTACCGCGACCATTCCCGGACAAGGGAGCACACGGACCGGACATCAGCTTCTCGTCCAGCCGTCGCACGTCCGGAGCGTGCCACCCGTGGCAGGGCTTTCTCACTCAGGCCAGCTGGGAGACCTCATGACTAGTTGTGAGTAGTGAGTAGTCAGGAGAGGTGATATGACAGAGATACATAATATGGGATGGATTGTCATGAGCAAGGATGCTTGCTGCAAAACGGAGAAAAAGAAAGTCGTGGACTCATTGAATGCGATGTCATGCAGGAGCTTGTGCAGTGGGCCATGAGACCATATACTAGTGTAAAACCGTGTATGGACTGTATGGAAGATACGAAGCCAGGGCCATATGAAAAGCCATGCGATTTCATCGCTGATAGGCCACTACGTCGCCCCAGCAGAGAGAAGCGGGTCTGTAGCACCTGGAAGGAGAGGGTGAGGACATTTGAGGACATGTGAACAGGAGTATCCCCAATAGGCTGTGGCAAAAACGAACACCAGAGAACTAGCACGCACCAAACAAGTGGCAACACAACTTGTCCCTTTCTAGAAACGAGATGTTACATGAGATGACAATACTCCTTGAGAAGAATTGTATTGTTTTGATGGCCCGACATAGCTACGGTGCTACGTACAAAAAGGAACTGCCATGACCAATTTGTTTTGACCTTCAAACCTTGGCTCTCATTTTGGCTTCGTTGGTGCCAAAATGCCCTTTGTGAGCGTTGACATCCTAGACTCCTCAGCTGTGATCTCAATCTGCATCTCTTAGGTCGGAAGACCAGGAGAGCGCCGGAGGGAAAGGGGATACTTGATTGCTTCATATTACTTTTGTGTATGCTAGAAATCTGCCATCAGAATTGCTTCACAGGACCTGATGCAGGGACCTCGAGCCAGAGGTGGGGTTGCTCTTTGGAATGCTGGCCATGTTTCTCTCTTTTTTCTTTCGTTGATCTCTTTTTCTTTTTTCTCTTTCTGCTTTATTTTCTCTTCCTTTCCCCCTTTTTCAGAGCTTCTTCCCCTCCTCCTTCTCCGCCTCCAGCTCCTCGATGGGAGAAGCTTCAGACTAAAATGTCACATTAGATGTCAGGTGTAGTGGCGGAGTATGTACATGTCATGCAGGATGTCTGATAAGATGTCAGAACGAAAGTGAGACAAGATGCCAGAAGCATGCAAGATATCAGATGAGATGTGAGAATTTACGTCGACTTATCTAATGGATTCTAATAGGAGATAAGATGTCAGAAGGCACGTGAGACCCTGTATCAGAAGTTACATCAGATGTCAGACGTACTGGCAGACTTAGTGGCAGAAGTAATACTAGCATATATGTCAGACAAAGTGCCGGAAGGCACGCCAGTCAAGATATCAAACAACTTTTGTGCATGGGTCGCACAAAAAAAAGTTTCAGTCAGACAAAACAATGGCATGAATCGTGCAAGGGGACTTCTCTCTCTCTCTCTCTTGCTTCGTTTTTTTTGCTTTCCCCCTTTCTCTCTATTTATCTTTCCCTTGTGTTCAGCCGGTAAAAGCGAACATGACCGGTGTTGAGATGAAAGAAACTCAAGTCATGACACTCACGCTCCAGGTCCAAACTTTCCCACTACCAGACCATGATTGTCCCTGAAAGAACACCAGTCTTCGAGTTCCGTGCGCCTAAATACCAAACACGACTTGACACTTCACATAGTAGGGACGCAGTTTGAGTTGCTAGTAGCATCACGGACGATCACTCATCGTAATTCAAGGCATTTAAGCCAGGGCCAACTAGAAGGCTTTGGACAAACGTGAACACACACGCACACAACATTCAGCGCCCCATGCCGCTGGTTCTGCTCTGTGCGGGCTGTGCCACTGCTCTTGGATACAGATATGCATACATAAAACTTGTGGGGAGGCACAAGCCGCCTCCAGTTCAGATCAGCTTTACCCTACAGAACCTGAATACGGATGAAGCCTTTGCTGTGATTCGCAACCCACGGCTATTGGATGAGACAACCCCATTTTGGTTTCGCTTGGTCATTCGAAAACATTCCGTGGAGGCGATCAATGATTTTTTGGCGAAATCGGAGCCAAAAGTCATGCTGTCCAAAGAGGCTGCCTTGAAAATCAAAGACGACAATGGCAAACATGACAAACTGCAGTTGCCTCTGTACTTTGACTACTGGATGCTGGCGTTTGCTTTGCCTTTTCCATGGCAAAGTAAAGTGACTGAGTGTGAGAAGAGTGAAGGCGATGAGCGAGGTCCTGCGACTTATCGTCTCACGTATGAACAGGCTTTTGGACCCTTTTTTGGGGGATTTGTCCACACCCATATCGTCCATGCTCATGCTGGTGTAAGCCAAGTAGACGATGCCATTGACTTCGATGTCACGTCAGAGCCAGTTGTTAATACCATCACTTGGCATGTTCTCTCATATCTCTTGAGAGGCCGGTGCGAGAACTTGAACTCAAGTTATGGTGGCACAATTCTTGCTGCGATGTAAGGCAAGGAAAGATTGCAGGATGACTAGTAGGTGCAACATGACTGAGAGACATTTTGTGCCAGTGTCACTGCTCCTTCAAGTCGCTTTAAGCGCTTCAAATTTTCGCAGCACCCATCGGCAAACCGGATTGCCATCATGTGGTGTGCAGCTGCCTGATCGATCAATACGGCAAGACCACGCTGGCCCTGAAAAGCAAAGAGAAATCCGTTAACCTTCTTGCCATTAAGTTGAGACTTGTTGCTCCTCATGCTTTTATTTGCCAATCAAGCTAGTTGTGCAGAATCCGTGGAAGTATTAGTGTCTGGATATGTGTGGCAATTCAGTTTCCCTATTTTTCAACCCGTTTTCCGGAAGAAATCTGTGCTTCAATCAGGTCAAGACGCAGTGAGCGAAGCAGAAGCAGGCAAGCCGTGCCGCGAAACCACAAATTGATGACAAGGGCTGTCTTCGTGCATCTTAAATCTCAACTTTCGACCCCTTTGTTACATTTAACAATCATGTCGGGGTATGCCACTGCTCTCTTCCTCTTTTATTGAATCCTCCCACTGCAGGTCACGCCGGAGAACAACCCCGGAGAAAGTACGCCGGGAGGACACTCGAGAGGTATTACTGTACTGGGTCATTCCGATCTTGCATGTGTGAGGTTTTGCCTCAACCACAAAACCAGCAGAGATTACTGCAATGTCTTAATGTCTTTACTTCCAATACTGTGGACCAAGTCAGTGGCACTGCCAGCACGAAGGCTTGACCCCTTCTCTGAATTCATCATTCAGCAGACTTCTTGTAGCACTGGTCTTGAGGTACAAAACCAGATGAAAGAATCTGGAAAGAATGCCAGCCCAAAATCATCAATGTTGATTAAATAGACACATCAATTAAAATACAGGGACCAAATCCATTTAGACAGACCATTCTGAAAAGCAGCCGTGGAAAAATGTGTGAACCGCATATCCAGAAAAAATGCAAATGACAGGAGCCACGAGAAAGGAATGGACGTGCAATGACCAATGGGACCAGTAAAGGCCAGGTTTGTTGAGCGAAGAATCGTAAAGTCGCATCCAATGGCTTTCTCTACTGTGTTTCTTTCTGGGTGCAGAAGGAAAGAGCAAAGCCAATCACATAACTGAATGAATTCAATACAAGTCTAAGTGAAAGGGATGAAAGGTGGCTGCATGTGCACGGCATGCCTCGAGACTTCTGCTTGTACCCGGGAAGTCGCCGGGTGATCAAAACCAGCTTTGCAAGAGGACCCTGATAGTGATAGCAAAGAGGTCATGTTTTACAGGAGAATCTTATGTTTCCGAAGCGGAGATTGCATCATTGTGTTACAGTAGTTGCCCCTGCCCTCAATTTGAAGAATTGTTAACAGATATTTCAAGGCTTATTGAGCACATCCAATCGCGACACATGAGCCCTTCTTGTGGAAGTTGCAGGTCTTTCGCCTGATGTCGTTGACATCATGGGTGGTGTTTGGCAGGAACCGTTCTTTGAGACAGCCTTCAGGGATCTTCAGGGTGCTATCGGTGTCATCGGACAGAAGTATAAAAGTGCAGAACAGAACCATCGATTTCACAAAGTCGGCAAACTTTCTATGTAGCATTATCATGCATTTTCCTCATGTTTCGGTCAAAAACTCTTGAAAGTTGCTTCGACTTAAGAAGGATGACAGCTGCTCCGTTGTGCAGGATCCTCCGGCCGATGCGGAGCCTGCCGTGCCGCCCGCAGCCACGCCACCCCCATACCCACCACCCGCATCTGCGCCACCCGCAACCAAGCCACCCGCATCCAAGCCACCGGTACCCAAGCCACCCGCATTTGCGCCACCCGCAACCAAGCCACCGGTACCCAAGCCACCCGCATCTGCGCCACCCGCAACCAAGCCATCCAAGCCGCCGGCATCCAAGTCACCCGCATCTGCGCCACCCGCAACCAAACCATCCAAGCCGCCGGCATCCAAGTCACCCGCATCCAAGCCACCCGCAACCAAGCTACCCAAGCCACCTGCATCCAAGCCACCCGCATCCAAGCCACCGGCATGCAAGCCACCCGCAAGCAAGCCACCCAAGCCACCCGCATCCAAGCCATCCAAGCCACCTGCAACCAAGCCACCCGCAATCAAGCCATCCGCAACCAAGCCACACGCATCTAAGCCGCCCGCATCTAAGCCACCCGCAACCAAGCCACCTGGGTCCAAGCCACCGGCACCCAAGCCACCCGCAACCAAGCCACCTGCATCTGCGCCACCCGCAACCAAGCCCCCCGCGTCTAAGGCACCCGCAATCAAGCCATCCGCAACCAAGCCGCTTGTTCAAGCGCCGGTCCCCACAGCGTCGCTGGGGCCTAAAGAGCCACCTCCAGTGCAAGTGCAGAAGCCAAAGGCGGTTTCACGATAGGGCACAGGGGATTCGGCGTCGATTGCATGGAAGCTTTTCGGTCAGTGCTGGGTGAAAAAAGTCCAAGTGGGGAATTTCTGGGATGTAAAGTGTATATATTTTGAATAAGGTACAGAAGTACAGTAGTATGTAATGCTGTTATGTAGGAAACTGAATGGGTTTAAGTCAAATGAAATCATGATGTAAATTCTGATAGAATTGCTACAGTATATAAATTTTTACATCCCAGTTTCCCCATGTAGTTTTTAGGTAGGCACGTTTCATTGTGGAACTGTAGTTCAAGCAAGTGTCTACACTCAAAAAACAGTTTTTATCTTTGGGTCCAGGATTGCAGCTTCGCCTGAAACCTCTCAGATGTAGCTGCGTAGTCCTGCTCAAGTCAGGATTTTAAGATTTAAGAGCTAGTCGGCCACCATGCGAATCCTTTTTCTTTTGCTGGCACCTGCTGTCTTAGCATTGCCTGGAGATCAAGAGATCAGAGATCGCCTCCAAAGTTTCCAGGAGGGAAACAGCAACTTTCCTTGCACAGCCAAGGAATGCCAAAAACCAAAACGGCAATTTGAAAGAATCTCGAATACTCAAGCTGGCATTCAATGGATGGATGCAGGTGGATATTGTGGATCATGGTCCATTCAACGTGCTGTGATGGCCAAGGGAGCTTGGATTTCCCAGCAACAAGTCCGGAATCATACCGTCCCGGGCGGTGGGCATGATGAAGAGATCTTGGCCACCAACATAGATGTAGCCTTCCGGAATCTCAAAATTGCAGCTGAGGGTTTTGATTTCAAGAACCTCCCGGTGCCACAGGTGGATTCTTATCGAAAGTGGATCAAGAAGCACCTGGTGAATGGCCACACTCTTGTCTACAACTCAGCAAACAGAAGCCGTCAAAGCCAAGCGTATTTGTCACATTTCGATACATTGATTTTGGTTCATCGTGTCCAAAGACCTGCACTTGTGTTCATGAGTCTGGGCCCAATGCACAAGACTCCCTGAGCGAGGTGTGGATGATCATGCTCGATGGCATGCACTACCCAGTTTACCATGACCTACCGTATGGGCTCTATTCGCACGTGGAGCCTGTAGTTGGAATTATGTCAGATCATCCCCTGACTGATGAGAACTTCTACGATGATGATGTGGTTCTTCACTACACAGATGTGTGATACCTAGCATTTCTATTTTTTCAACTGCATTTGGAACATGAAATTCCAATGCGATTCTATGTGCAGAGATTTTTATTCCTTACACTTGATTCCAGACACCAAGGCAGACACCCATACCTACTACCGGACGATGGCAAGCTTGCCTGGCACCTATCGGCTGTTGTCCCATTGTCCTGGACATGACTATGTGGGTACCATGGTGGCGGAAGTTCCTACTGTAAGTGGTGCTCTTTGAAAGAAAACATACTGTATTGAAAAACACTAGTCACTAGCCTATATCTTTCTCATCCTTGATTTCAACTTAATATCACATGTCACATGTCTAAACTCTATTGAACATGAGTCACCTTAAACCCCCACGATAATCAAAGCTTAATTGGATGTGAGCCGTTAATAGGTGGAAGAGCAGACCAAAGGCTGGATAAAACATTTGTATACAATGCATACACAGATATATTTATATGATTCTCTAGTGAACTCGTGTATTGCCATCCATTGCTTCTTAGCGCAGCACTAATTTGAATTTTGGACCTGCAACTTTTCAGCTGTCGCTTTGTTGGCTTTCAGGCTATCCCTGCATCAACCAGCAGCGTGGCTTCGGCTGGGCAATTCAAGGCTTTCTGGATGACAAAGCGAGTCTCCCCCTTTCCTTGTCTATAGACCAATGGCAGTCTGAACCTGACGTTCGACGTGGTGAAAAACCTACTCAACTGATGGGTACCTTGACCGTGTCCAAGCTTCAAATCGGACAGAATTATGTGATCTTGCGGTGGGACAGTGTGGCAGATGCCTTTGATGAAGCAAAATCGAAGGTGGTTCAACGTTTTACTGCCAAGAAGGAAACAGAGGTCTATAAGGATTTTAAGAGCTTCTCCAGCGATGGTGCCACTTACTACAGATGTCAAGAGGATGCCGAGCAACTGGTGGTGTGATTGCTGGTGTGCAACGTGCGACAAAAAATATGGAAATGATCCATGAAGAGCCATGAATGCCCAATGCAACAATTCGTGAACCTGTTTCTAGGCATAGCATGCAGACTTTGTATATTTCGCAAACTGCCTGGTCAGGCGCAGGTGCCAAAGCCATCCTCCAAGCCTTCTCTGCAAAAAGATCAAGAAGGTGGGCAAGTCATGGCAAATTTGAAATTTGGCTTTCTGGCTCTCAAATTTGCTCATCAAACTTGTATGCATCTTGAGATGGACTCGGATTCCAGATGATTTGGTACCTTGTTAGTCCATGTTCTGTCCAAGTCAAGGGGTTGCTGTCTTTCCACCAGATTTTTGATGGGATATGACAAAATGTTATATCATGCTCAAAAGCTGGATGTCAGAGTAGCCATTTCTTTGTTGCAAAGCTTTGGTATGCCTGTTCCCAGTACTAGATGGAGATCTAAGATGATCTAAGAGTAAACTACCTTGACACGATTGATTTGATCTTGATTGCTTCAATATCAACCTTCATGGCCGAAGTTGCCATGTTAGAGGGAACCCTCCAGCGTTCATTCTTCAGGAAAGCTTCCAGGAGCTTTGCCGACAACGCCCGGCTCTGAACCGGACGGGGCCAGGCATTTGGACAGCCAGGTTATGCCAGGTTTGCAAACAGATGGAAAGCATATCGGCTCGCTGTGATCATCCCTTGTAGCTTTAACTCACAAAGCAGCAGACACTTTCTGTAGTCATTTCTACCAAACACCGTAACGAAAATTGCAACATGTTTACCCAACAAATGAATATCTTCGAATTGCTGGAGAACATTTGACAAGACTAGGCATCCTCCAGGCCGATTTCTTCACTTCCCCCAAAAAGTGGTTGAACCACGTTGAATGTCTTACAATGTCTTACAAACCTTTAGCCTAAAGTGAGCAGTGTCCGAAAGCCCTGCAAATTGACCTACGTGACATAACAATAAAGTAATAAAGTACAAAGCCCAGTTTATATTGGATTCTTCCATGCACAGACCAAGATGAGAATGTCCAGTAAAAAGCATCTCAAAAACAACGTAATTTGGGATCTCAGGATGTCACGGTTTTGGTTCCGCTGCTCCAAGTAGCCCAAGTGACTTATTTCGGCTCGGTGTGCCGAGGTCGAAGACTCTGCCGCGTCCAAACCTAGCTGCTGCGGCTGGTGCCTGGCGACTGAATCATTCCTAGCTTTTGCCAAAACACCAGCGTCGGGACCATTGGAGAAGAGCATATAAGTGCACTACCATTATATATCATAATTCTGCTATGATTACTGTACATGTTGATACAGTAATTGTGATATGTTATGTCTCACCACAACTTGATTATCATGTTCAACCAATCAACTAAAGAAAGATGTGTAAGATGTATACAGATAGTGGTGATTATGAAATTATAAATCCATTTTTCGTTCTACAGGCCGAACATGTGAAGACGCAAGGGTAACATGGAAGCAGCTCAGAGTGACGACCGAGCTGGTGAAGCCATACCAGACAACACCACGTCCGCTTTCTTGAGTTGTGCTTGTTACATCATAAGCATCGGACACGAGAGACATGCGATGATCATTACATGGCAATGGGCGAAGGAATCCGGAAGCATGCGCAGCCACTGCAGCCACGTGTTTGGCTCCGGGTGTGGTAGGGCCTTAGTTGGCCACTTGGTCCTTGCGTTCTGACCCTAGGCATCTGTTAACATCTGGAAATCCGCTGTTCGTGTGCAAGAGTAGAATGTATGGCCACTGAGGTGGGCCGCAAGAAACCCGCCAAAGATGCCTTATGAGGAGGATGGCGAGTCGGAGAGCTCTAACATGCTGCAGTTCTTGATGTTTGTAGAATGAATCGTGTTTGGAACCAATGGCACAGCATGCTGCACAAGATCATTCCATCATATTGCGTTATATTGTGTATTCAAAACGTAGCAAACTGAGTCAACACATCCGAGCACAGTGACATCATTTATGAATCATGATTCATGAACAGTGAGCAATGGATGTTTCTGATGTTCCTGTACATCAACCATCATCATGATACCCTCCGCCAGCTTGCAACTTTACCTCCATCCTTGGTCCATGCATCCGATGGATCTGTGACCAAGGTCATGGGATCTCGACTACAAGCAACATATTGATGGCATGGCAGAGAACAGGCTGTTTTTAGAGCCACTTAAGCTTTACGCATTTATCAATATGTATTATAATGGGCATGTATGATGTATGCCAACTCTACATCTTATACAGACATGAAAAACATCATGCTGTTATATCTGCAATGATCCGCTCACTTGGTCAAGCAATATTGTACAGGTTGATGGTGAATCAGCTACGGTGCAAAAACCTGCAGACTCAAGAGAATCAAAACAGTATGATGAGATTGATTACTGTTCCTGTCGTCAGTAAATGATGTACGGCGCTAGTTGCAGCATGGTGGACGTGACATGTGTGAGCTTGACAAGGAGAGTTGAGACACACTCATACCCCCCAACACAAACACACGCACACACACACACACCCCAATATAGTTGCTCAGATTCACCAAAAGCAAGCATCGTTTGCAGGCCGGGGCATAAGAAATTTGATGCTTACAGACTGCCAAAATGGGTTGGCGTCCCAAGAGATACAATATGAAACGATCTATGAAACAATATGCCTTAACTGTCGCTCTATGTACTGTTTCTCACACCTGGAAGTTTTCGCAGCTAACTTTGTGGGTAAGTAGGGCAAGCTTGATGGACATGTGCTCTCAAACGGGATCAAACGGCAAATGGTAGAAGAGGATCTACTTTCTCTGTGACAGCTGTCATTTTTGTCGATGCTTTAGACGATCCCCTTAAGCATTGTAAGCCCAACTGTGCAGCGCTGCTTCTATCTTGAAACATCAATGGGCGTAGGACGGTGTAGGTGCATTCCAGAATGTTCCAGAATGTCCCTAGGTGAAGCATCCGCTCTCCCACCCATTCAGTGGCATTTCCATTTCGGTCTGGCCCTTGCAGACTCAAGGGCTTGGTCTGGAGTCTGGTGTCTGCGTATGAACAAGTTGCTTTGTGCAGATGGACCAGATTACTCTATTTTTGGCCAATTCTTCCAAAATAAAGCTATCGTGCAGTGAACTGTGAGCAACTGGCTGCCCAACTTCCCATGTCATACAAGAAAGAACGACAAGACACCGCGGCACCATCCTCCGCTGCTCAGCCCGATGCCTATGCCTACGCCTGCCTCAATGGTACGTGGGGGATCTTTGCGGGCACTTAAAGTTTAAAGATCTTCATATAATATATAGACCTATATATATATACACATTATAAATACATACACAATTACGTGTAATTACGTATGAAATACTCTAAATTTAATTGCTCCACCAGTTGGCCACCTGCAGGCATTTTTTGGACATTTTGGCAAAGTGGACATAGTTTCGAAGGTGGAAAGTTTTTGCTGTGAGGATGCCTTCAATGAAAATAGTTCCGGACTCTGTTCACTCTGGTCTAGATCAGCTGAGGCTTGATGGTTTGACGAACTTCTTGGGATGGGGCCCAGCTCACATCGCACGGATCCCAGGGGAGCTTGCTTCATTGTGGGGCAGCGGACTGTGCTTCTTGAAATCTACCCTGCTGATGCACAATGATGCACTTCAATCAGTCGCTTGGAGAGTTGACTCAGGCTTGTATGTATGGCAACATGGACATGCTGAAGGCTGACACCCAGCCGCCACTCGGGGGCGGTGTATTGGGAGGTCACTTTTGCGCAAGTCCGCGTTCAACTTAAACTGTTGTGGACCCGAACTCAAAACTTACATATCTTAGATTTTCGCAGACATCACATGCAGGCTGGTCAAGTAGGGTTTTTAATTTGTTGCATAGATACCTTCAACCACTTGTTGGATGGCTCAAGGTATCATCTGGGAATATGTGTGTTAAACATCTTAGGGGCCGGCCTGCATGGAGGCCTGCAACGAGCAAGAGTTGAATGCGCAGACTTTCAACGGTGAGACGCGAGGGACTGAGCGTATCCTTTAAACAAAGATTGAGAGAACTGAGATAACCAATCTTTCTCTATTGAGTCGGGATGGTTTGCAGCCGCGTGAATGCGGATAGATTTAGGCCAGCATGGTATTCAGTGCGCTATGGCACACCCTGGTGCACACCTGAGACAGAGTGACAGAGAATCGTTAGGAGCTACTGCAACAGGAACAGATGAAAAGGCTGCAGCAAATTTTTCTCAAAGAAAGTGGGGTTTGGGAGAAGGCAGATGGCCTGCTGGTGTGTGTCCCTTCTTTCCGATACCTCTTTGTTTTGAATCCCAGGTGCTTGCAGTGGCTGGTGGAGCATGGTGCAGACACAACTACTCCAGACCTCAATGGCAATACTCCGCAACAGAGCCTCGGCTGGATAAGACTTGTAGTTTTATAGACTGGGGACATCCGGAGACATGGATCAAGCACGATCCAATTTTGAAGTGTGCCCAAGGGGCGTGAATGCAATTTTGGGATATTTTATTGTGCAAGGAAGATGATACACCTTCTGCCAATCAAGGTTGTTGACCCCATCTCTTCAGCTCTTAACATCATAAATAAGCAAATTCCGCTGCCAAGGCTGATTTTCATGAACAATCGGAATGATGGAGTGGAGATGGAGTGGCTGGAGGCTGATCTGTTCAAATTTGATGCTTTCGGAGGATTAGCATGCAATCGACTCAGCTTGAACGGCAGTGGTGCTTCCGGAATAGCTACTGTCGTGCTACGTCACGCTACTATCATTACTGTCACTACTCTCATCAACGTTGGAAATGTCCCTTCGGCTCTCACGTACACAGTATGACATAGACTATGACATGACATAGTATACTGTATTCACATTACATTCTGATTTTGACACGCTTCTTCTGTCAGGCAGCCATCAAGGGTGAGCTCACCGACAAGAAGAATCAACAGTCCCAGGAGGGTTTCAAGAGAGGGCCAGGTGTTCCTAACAAAAACCGTCAAAGAAATCTGTTTCTCCGATTGAGTTAAATTGATAGTGCCTTCTGCGCTCTGTTATTCGTATGTATTTATTCTTTGGTGTTTGTCGAGAAGAAGAAGAAGAGGAAGAAGAAGAAGCAAGTGATTTTGATGATAGAGATTTGCTATGCCCAACTTGCAGGAATACAAGCTAAAGAAATGGCGCTTCGAAGGCAGAATGCTGGATTTTATGCGGAACCCCACAATGCTTGGGTGATCACAAAAAAGGGTTGGAAGTAGTTGGACACCATTCAAGAAACTGGCATAGTGGCATAGGTATAGAGATGTTGTCAATACTACATACAAGTTTCCTCTTGGTGTGACCTCTATCAGAGGAAGCAATCGAATGCTTAGACACAACAGCACATGCGGGCATGCACAATCTGAACTAGGTCTTTCGCTTGCTTTTTTTGAGCATGCCAGGTTTGGACGATAAGGCTGAAGATTGGCTCGACAAGAACAAGGCGAAGCAGCGAAAGCATATGTGCCGCGCTCAGACAACTCTCTGACAAGAGAAATGCAGAAGCTGTCACCAAAGTCCAGACTTACAGCAACTTTGTGCCATCTGCCTTTCCTGTGCCGACTTTTGGCAGGATATGTGCATGTTACGTTACAGTGGCACTGCCAAGCAACACTATATAAACATCAACGATAAACAACTTGTAGTGGCTGAGATGGAAAGGTTGAAGAATTTCTTCATGAACACGTATAATATCATGATATGATGGATCAACTCCGAGGACCATTTCGTTCAAAGTGGCACATGGTGTTGGAAGCAAACTTCTGAATTCAATCGACATCCCCTCCAGATACTGGAGAGAAACTTAGTGCGAAAGCCGGTGGCACGAACTTCCCTTTTAACCCTTCCATTTACGAACTTTAAACCTTACTTCACTTTTGGAAGTTGCTAATGTTGCTAGCCATGAACTGCAGCCGCTGCAGCCTCATCCTTGACAACGGTGAATACGACTGGCATCTGCACAGCTCCAGGTACAAGACTGGCGACTTCCCAGATCCATATCCACTTCCATCGCCTGAGGAACTTTTCACAAGCTGTGCTGAACATGCTTGACAAAAACTATCCTATCAAAAGCTGTATGCAATGTATGCATATGTATGCAACATACATGCAACATGCATTTGGTGTCTGCAATTACATGCAATTTATTATATATATGTAATGAATGATGAAGCGGTTCTTTCTTCTCGCTGCGTCATCAAGCTGATACTTCTGTTGTATAGGAGCTTTGGGCCAAGATGGATCTGCTTGAACCTCAGCTCGTGCAGAAGTTTCTTAGCACATACGTTTCCTGCTTGAACCGGCCCAAGGATAGACCATTTGCATAGATGTACATAGATTTGCTATCTGCCTTGAGATAGAACATGCAAAAAACATCAAAACACAGCAAATAATATTGAAGAATCCATAAACCTCAACTGTAGCTGGTACATACTTGGGAACCTGTCTGAGCTGCTGGTATTTGAATTGCAGAGCACATGTTTGTTTGCTATCGAGATTATATAGTGCACATGTTGTAATGTCGTCACGATAGTTCTGATCAAACTGTGGCCATTTCGATAGATCCTTTCATATCAAGCTTGCAATTGATGCAATTGGCAATCCTGAAGATTGCTCGAACCTCCAAGAGGAACTCTATGAGTTCGTGCAGTTGCAATTTATCACATTTCATCACATCAGTTTCATAACTCAACCTTCTACAAGACCCACAATGTCCCGAATTTACAGCTGTTTTCGAGGCCACGGTCAACGATCCCTCGACCTCCAGCGAAGAGCAAGCCACCTCTGCCAGTAGCCATGCTTTTCCCTGGACAGGTGCCCAACGAGTCAATTAGGGTGAAAGATGGTGAAAGATCAAGCATTCATCCTGCCTCAATGCACCCAAAAGCTTTCTTTCCCTTGTTGGTCATGGACGGCCTGAATGCGGTGGCAGGGATCACAGTACAAGGGCATGCTGCAGAACTGCCTGGAGATTCCAGCAGTCGAAAAGATGACCGGCTCTCAGCCTTGCCCATTGCTGCAGACCTTGACTGCCTGGGCTACCCTTGTTTTTCTGGATGGGTTGAGATTGAAGTGATATTAATATTTCAAGATCATTGTTGACCTGAAACGTTTGGAAACCATTTTTGACTCACGTAATCTTCCATGAAAATTCTAATTCTCCATCAGCTGTTTTGAGAAGTTTTGAGGTTGGAGAAGGCGGAGCAGATTCTTGGTTGGAGTGCAAAACAACTCTGCTTGGAGGGTCCCGAAGAACGTTTGAGCGAGACCAAGTACTGCCAGCCCATTATGTTCCCTGTCCACAGGAAAAGTGGGAAGTCGGAAACTGGAAAGATGCCGTAACCGTAAGGAAGTGGCAGGGATCTTGAGTGGAGATGGACTTGTATAGTAAACATATAGTTTTTAAATACTGTAGATTTATACAGTATACGTATATATATATATACATAGATATTGGATATGAGCGATCGGCAAAAAGGTTCAACTCTTCGTCTTCTTGTGGGATGGACTTTCTACTCATAATTTGATCAAAGCCTTGTAAAGCGAAGCCGGAACACCAAAAGCGAAGCCTCCAACGATAGTCCACTTTCAGGCCTTTTCATTTTGCCGATCCCTCATATCCAGTATCTTCTTCTGTCGCCGGCTCTGCAGTTGTGTTTACTTCTCCAAGGTTTATTGCTGGCATGGCAGGGGTTGAGCTCATGAAGCAAACGATGCTCGGTTGCCATAAGCCTCAAGAAGCAGCGAAGAGTGGGGAGTCCGGGCAGTCGGAAAATTTGAACACAACACATCTAGACAGATTGCATAGACACTTCCTTTTCAAGTGAAGGGTCACTCAAAGAGCACATTGTTTTTGTATTCGTCTTTGTCTTCGTCGTCTTTGTTGTCGTCTTTCTCTTTGCCTTCGTCGTCGTCGTCGGCGGCATCGTGGTGGTGGTTGTTGTTGTTGTTGTTGTTGTTGTTGTGCTCACCAGGACACAACCTCTGGGTGCTCACAGAAAATACTGAAAAGAACTAAAACCCAAAAGCCCTAAAGATCCCTGAAGCGTAAATCATGGTTGAATGATCTTAATTGTCATTTTTAGATGTGGAAGTTGCGTATAGAAAATGGACATGAAGCACCTAACACGAAAACCGTTTGTCTCTCTCCGAGCTACAAAGGAAGCGTGAGATGGTAGAGCGTGTGCAGGCAGTGCGGTGATGTACGGAATGGCGGAATTTTGCGAGAATGGCACCAATTTCAATTCGCAAAATCCGTTGTTTTCAATCACGAATCAAGGGCATATTGCATATGTACCAAGTACAACAAACATGCAGAACTAATCTTGATTCAGTGTTCTTAGGCAGAAGCCTGCATTTGACCACACTTTGTAGACAGCTTTGGCTGGGCACAAACAAACATCAGTTTGTGACAGGCCGTGGCTGGGTTGAGTCTTGGTGAATACACGGCGCTATGCGGCGGGCTTGGAATGGCTGCTCTGGGGGAGCCCAAAGAGACATTGTAAGAAGATAGTGACAAGCATCAGCATCAGAGCCAGTGTAAGGTGTGTTTTGTGTTTCCATTTGAAGGTTGGATTTTCCATTGAGATACTGTAGCATTTATTTTTGAAGAGAGATCTCCTGACGCTGCAATGGTGCAGATAGTTGATTGAGGTGCTGCTGGTGTGTTGGAATTCGAGGATGGCACCTTGCTTGAAGCTTCTACAGAGGGTTATATCAGAGATGGGTTGCTTCAATGGCCTGAGGTGTCTTATACTGCCTTTACATGCTTTCTTGGCTTCACAGTCTTTTTTGTGTCTATTGTCTACTTGAATTACTTGCTTATCCGATGACTGCAGGTCATGGACATTTCACATGGCGGATAGCACATTTTGACCGAATTATTTTCAAGGTCCGTGTGCTTTTCGATTGTCCAGTCGAAGCTGTATAAAGTCCTACGGCCTGTCCACATAAAATGATAATTATAGAGCTTTTAGATGTATATAGTCCTACGTACGTATACATCTAATATGTGTACGTAAATATATATATATATACACAATATATATATATATATATTATATATATATATATATTTGTACACACATAGAGAGATTGCTTGTCGAGGCGTGCAGGTGTAGCATGAGGGTCAAAATGAAGTTGGGTTTTTGGTTGGAAGATATTCGAAGAGTTTATGGAAATTTCGGTTGTCGTAGAAAGCAATGAAACGAGTCCTCTGAGGCTTGACTTTGGTGAAACTGCGGGCAGAGGCTATGCAAAAAGCCACAGATATGTGTCAGTCCGGACACCAAGAGGGAGGTTCTTAAAAACTAAGGGTGGTAGCGGTGTCTCATTTGTAGTGCTCTGCACTGAAATCCCCAAGCCATGCCGTAGTCTTAAACACCTAAAGGATCCTAAAGGTGTTGGTTTTTTACGTAGGTACTTGTTTGTGCTAAACCCCAAAACTTACCCGGCCCTAAATCAAAAACATAGTATAATTGTTGGTATGGTATGGCGTTTACCTTGGAAGATAGGTCATTATGGGGGTGGGGAAAGCGAAGGCGCCAGTCGGTACAAATACCCAACATGACGACAATCCAAAAATACAAAAAACGTCAGCATTTATATTGCTGTCGGAATCTTTCTCTTCGCAATATGGTCACAAATTCACACAGTATCATACAGTGCTTTTTGTATTAGAATCAAGGATTACTTTGCTGGAATTGATTTATATGTTTTTATAGTTTTTCAATACAACGGTCTTGTTTCTCATGCGGACCAAGTTTCTTGTCCTATGTTCCTTCCATTTCCCATGCTTGCCATATTCCTTCATATGCATGAAGGAGCCTGGCCGTAACAGTACTAATTCGCGACTAGAAGTGAGTATCAGAGGTGCTGTACTAAGTCGTTTTCCCCTCAACGAGGTGCTGTACTAAGTTACTAAGCATTACTAAGCAACGACCCAGGCAGTCCATGTGCTCTGTGGCTGGTCTGGATCGGATCACGGTGGACAAGTTGTGTCGGGATCTCAGCCTGTTTGCATTTGATCCTTGCCAGTGTAACTTTTGCTTTTAAAGTACCTGAAAGCACTGAGGTACAGTTTCCTTGCTCATTTATGCATTCCTTTCTACTGCATAACCATGTAACTTATCATATAACAGGTCATACAATACATTGTATTCAATACATAGCAATGTAGTTAGGTGTAGTGTTATTACATAATCACTTTATAAATGCAACAACGTTGTCATGGAAAATCCCGATGTTGGTTTGTGCTCGCAATCTGATTGGCTGCACTACACTGCGTGGGGCAAAATTTGTTGGGACCCCCAGGCCCCCAGTATCTCCCAGTCACCATTTGGCTTGAGGCAAAGAAGCCAAGGAGCTCGACACAACTTCATCCACTCCAGTCTGTCGGAACCTCAGAGACTCCATGGGATTTTGGTTGCTTGGTCAATTGGTCACTCAATTTGTGGCTAAAAGTCACATCTACTAGTTAATCCATCGAGTCTTTGAATTAGACTACACAATGAATGGATGAAAGAAGATGCTCCCATTGTCAGACATTGATACATGGCCTTTGATTCTTGTGATGCATGCCATGTAGTACACACTGCTCTCCGCTCAAAGTAGGGTACAATGTGCACACTCTAAGCATACAGGTAGCTTCAAGTCAAACCAACTGGAACATGCCAAGCAGCCTTAATGTCCAAAAGGCAGCATCAAATCCTCGTATTCCTGGAGGTCAGATTGCGAACGTCCTCTTCCCAGCAGGCTTTACCTGCGGTGGCACGAAGCCTGCCATTGAAAAGCTTTGCGAGCTTGCGACCAAGGCGATGGGACTGGGGTCCCGGATGCTGATAGATGGTGGTGGTGTGAGTAAAACTAGACGTGAATGTTCACACTTCTTCACATTTCTTCACATTTGATTTGTTGGACACAAACAGGTGATTCTGGAGAGGATGTTGGGATGTTCTGATTTTAGATCACAGTCTTGAAGCCCAAAAAGAACGTCAGGCGAGGGCTCTTCAAGCCAGGCCAATTAAGGTGCGGGAAACAGGTTGACCATCACTTCTCAGGTCAAATTAAAGTCAGGGCCAAGGTCTTTCAAGCAATCCTAGAACAGTGAAGATGAACACTGACCAAGTATTTCCGCACATTTTGGCCCGTTGCAGTTCTACTTCCAGAGCTTTGTAAAATGGGCTCTCCATGGTGTACACATCAACATGCGGGCTTGATTTCAAACGAACATCCAGAAACCCTTGGCAAAGGCACCTGAGCTATACACCCGCTAGAAATAGGCTACATAACAACAACAATTCTGGATAGTATTGCGGTATTGGTATATACATATAGCATCATACAGTTGGGTTCTTTTCTCAAGGGTGCCTTGATTGTTCGATTTTCCCAGTAACCATTGCAATCTATGCTTTTAATATCTGCGGATTCAAACTGGATGCTGTTCAATTCCGCTGAACTCAGCATTGCAGCATTACAATGAACACTATCCGCAGAAATGCATTTGCCAGACTGGTGGTGGTTTCCACACGCCCCTGATGGCACCCGCACAAGAGGCGGGATCAGGGGTCAAACAGTCTCACTTCCAGCAAAGACGAGGAAAGGGTTGGGGAAGCCCACCTGCTGCCCTGTTCGAACGGGTCCTAGGAGAACCCAAACAAACATCAGCGATTGCGGCCGGCCCTGTTTCGATTCTGTGCCCAGGAGCTCAGCAAAGCCATCGATGCCACGTTGCCCAAGATGAAGCCTCCAAGGCCAAGCTGAGATTTCACCTTTGGCGAGAACCAGGAGATACATTCACTGTAGAGTCATTTAGGATCATTTAGGTTTAGATACTTTATGGTGCCTGGTGCCTGTTTTTGCCCAGCATATGCCATGCGGTGCTGTTCTTTCCATGGTATTTCAATCCGAGAAGGAAGGTAGCATGCCGGAGCTGGTTCAAGCTGTCTCTGGTTTGTGGTGGTGGCATGTGCTTTGGTTGAGCTCCAACGCTGGAAATTCTGCCAGGTGTGCGATCTACTTCAATCTGACAGGAAAAAAGATGCCTGCAGGCACTTGCGCAGCATCCATTTGAAAGATGCAAAGATGGTGACATATGGTAGACTACGTTTGTATGATTTTGTATGTATATATATATATAAGGGTGTAGGATTTGGCACGATGATTTCGGCATCCGCAAGGCCAAAAGAGTCTTGCGTTTTGGTTTGCTTACTAATGAACGGTCAGGTTCAAAGCCTGCAGAGTTTGTGGATTACATGAAGAAGTCAGAATGCTCAGAGTTCTGAAACGCACGTCGTGTTGTTTTCATGTTTTTTTGGTTAGGGTTCGCCCTGGGTGTGATTTTATCCCTTATCATCAAGTTGCTTGAGTGTGGAGAGCACATCTGACACCGTTGATGTTTGGCCCCGAATGTTTGCGGTCCGAGGCAACTGACGGGGGAAGTCTTGTGGGAACAGACGGTGCGGCAGATGGTCTTTGATGGGGTCGTGGCCCAAGACCCAAATAGCATGTTGCACTCATGCTGCTGCTATATGGTGATGGATTGTCAGAGAGCGGCTACAGCGGTGTAGTTGGAAAGGATTGTATCCTCGTCATCAGCATTGCTGCTCATCCTACATTAGTCCTAGATAGTTCTAGGTTTGTGAGACCATCAAATATATATATATGTATATATATATATATATATATATATATATATTGAGATTGACTTCAGCATGTGGTCATCGTGAATGAAACATGGATTCAGCGTACATTCATTTACTCGACATGATCCAGCCGCCAAGATCGCATCATGCATTAGTGATCATTAGCGTGTGTGAGTTTGAGTCATAGATGAATATGACGTACACCTTCAACATTATTGAATGATTATGTCCATATTTATATAATATGTATACATACAGTTATACATAATCTATATATTATAGTATTGTTATATGATTATGATCTATATATCTACATGTGCAATCTTTTTAAACACACTTTTAGTCGTAGCTCATAGCTCATCAGATTTCATCAATCACTAAGGTGAAGGACTTCTATGAGGTTGGCCCATTGAAGCAGCTGAAGTCGATGATTAAGAGGACGGAAACGTGGGGAAAATCGTCTTGAGGTCTGGTAGGGGAACAAATACTGGACATGTTCCCCCAAAAAATATGTCTACCGTACTGGGCACAATACGGTTTGATCAGTTTTGGTTGGCTTTTGAATCTTTCGAGTCTAGAGAACAATATTGACCTCTGGCATTTTGTCACTCATGATTGAATGTAATCACATGTGTGGCAAATGGGCAAAATGGCCTGTCATGAGACACCTCCAGCATTCGCGACAGGATAGATCAAGATGCCTTCAAGCGGACTGAAAACATTCCCGTCTGAGTGCAGGATAATCACACATCTTCCACTCTTAGCACTAGGCATTCCAGAAACCTGGCTCTATCGTGACAAAACAGTCAACCGAGACGCAAAAGCAGGGGCAAACCATGGAACACGATACCTGCATCAAGCAATTCACTCTTCCAAGCCGCAGCTCATAGATTCTTGTTTGGTCTAAAGGCTTGTAGATGCGGACGTCGGATGGCCTTCATGGTAGAAAACAGAAGAGAGCTGTGTACTGGACCATTCATAGCAGGTGCTCAAAGACAAAGTAATGCTTCCAAGAACGGCATATTGTTAATGATTGTCATACTGTCAGCATGGTTACGGGTCAATGCGTGCGAGTGGTTTGCTGCAATTATATATAGATAGTATTAGTATTAGATAGTACTATACTGGTTTTGAGCCCTCTTCGCACTGAAAAAGACAGAGTACAGAGAGGTTGAGGCCCTCGTTGCACTGCTTTGATGTTCTCCTGTCACCAGAGTGGTCAGAGTTTGGTAGCACCGTCCATTGCCGCAGCTTTTCTTCTCAAATGGGCGACTACCCTAATCCAAAGTACAGAAATCATGACAACACGGAACGGGGAGACACTCATTTCTTTTGGACGTTTGGACCTTTCGATGCAGACAGCTTTTAGACATAAGAGTCAGAAAGAAAACAGCGAATAAAAAGAACCTTTGAAGTGTGTGGAGTCATCGCCTTCATTTCTTAGGACTTGGCATTTGCCTATTTCTCACCTTTGGCATGCTTGAGCCCAGCCTAGACTCTTGCTGGCTGGTGTCCAGACCGCTCACAGCGCATCCCATCCAGCGGTCTGGCAGAGGACACAAGTCCCAAGCGACTTCACCGCTGTCACTGGTGACGCCTGCGACCATCTTGGCATCCCTGGTGGGGGCCAAAGCGGTGAAGTTTCGTCGAAAGCTCGCGCGTTGCGAGCGAACCAGCCTCAGAAGTCGCTCGAATTCAACCTAAAAAACTCAAAAGCTGTCTCCAAGTCTAAGAAGTGGATTCTGTAACTTCAAATGAGTCTTTCAATGATTTTCAATGTTTACTCATTTTCAGGAAGCCTGAAGCAAGCATCCTTGAGACCATTTATACAAAGATTGCAGGTCCCTAATTGACCATGAAGCAACACGACAAAGTCGGTCAACGGTCAGCCTTTTGAATCTTTCTCTACTGTACTGTAGCACTGCGTAACCCTCCTCGGCAGACCAATCATGCACTGCTGAATGGGAGATGTATATTTGACTCAAAGAGTTCCGATTCCCAGGTTTTCCATGGCCGTTCAACAACCTCAAGGGGGGCGAAGAATTATCCGCTTCACGCTGGTGGCGTAATCATCCGCGTGCCGGTGACATCCTCATTGGTTGGGCGACTTGGATAAATGATCATCGTTTTTGGTGGACACCAGCTATTGAGCTTCGGCCTGTTGGGGGGAACAATTTCGGTAATTTCACTTTTTGATCTTGGAACACTTTGCAACCAGCAAGGAGCATTGTTCTGCATAAAGTCAAATTGTATAAATCCAGCGAGTAGCCGGGGCTTGAGCGTCAGGTGATGCATCCTGGTCTGACGAAAGGAAACAAGCTCGATTTGGAAGTGGACTTCAGCACGAGTAGAGGCGAGCGTGGGAAATTGTGCGTGTTCGAACTTGTGGCAAAAATTGTAGACTTGAGCTGGACAAATTGATAAAAAAATCTGAGCCAACTTTCTTTTGAAGGCTATGCAAAATTGTTGTATTTTGGACAAATTGGACCTGGCCGAGGTGGAGTTTGGCGTTCCAGAGCCTTGGCCTTTCAAGGCAAGTTCAACTCCATGGTGGAGGAGTCCTGAAGCATGCCAACAGTTCTGTGTGACCGAAACAGTGAGGTCCAGGAGGATCAATCTTTGAGTGGGCGACTACTTGTAAGTTAGTGTGCTATTCCCAAGGTCAGTCAGACTCTAACATTTATATAGCTTGCTATCATTTGATGGATGCTGGACGATATTGCTAGCTGTCCAATTCCCAGAGCTTCGGACGAGGGGCGCCAGCGCAGGATTCCAAACTAACGCTGCAAGACGACATGACTGTCTTGATGGGTCGCATGGAACACGAGACATCACTTGGAATTGAAGGCGGTGTGACTATTACTACGGGTCGTCGGGTGAAGCACATTGCTTTGTGACAGTACTTGTAGAAGCCTTTCGACATTTGAAATTCCTTCTTTTTTTGATATTACCAACACAGATTGATACACACACACAATGATGCCCATTACTGCACCTACACTTGTTGCCATGGAGTTAGGGTTTTTTCATAGCTTACATTGATGCGATGCTATAGTACGGTGTGATTAAGTTCTGCCCTGGAAATGAAATGCGGATGTGGCTCAAATGTCTGGACCATGTTGGACCCCCAATGAACTACAGACTATAGATGACGATAGACCATATGTACAGATGTTGTATGATCAATTTTGCCGTCCCATTGGCATCCGAAGTTTGAGTCATAGCACTGATGTCAGGTTCGGTCATCCATGAAGGAGCCACCGGGGGCAGATTCATCCTTCAACCCTTGCCAGAGTGCTACAGGGAATCCTGGCTGAAGAACATTTAGGTGTTGCTTTCAAGTGGTTTCTTCTGTCTCTTGTCTTCACCTCATTTTGTGTACTTGTAGGGCAAGAGTTCTCATTTGATGAACCTTTTCAAAGATAGGTCAGGTCTGTTTTGAAGCCGCAATGCACCTCCTACTCAGTACCTGCTCAGTCACGAAAGACATTACATAGCCATATGAAAAATACTTCATATACTGTCTGCAATGTTATCTAATCACCACCTGTCCCGGATATGTATGCCTAGGAGTGGTGGGCTCAAGTGAAAGGAAAGCTGAGCCCCGAAGAACCTCCTGGTTTAATCGTCCTCAGTGACGATGGCTCTTTTGAGGGTGATTCTTCTGAGGACCTTTACTTGGTCACTTGGAGAGGGGCTAGGAAGTGAACTTGGAATGCTTTTGTGGATATCATCGCAGTGTGCTGCCAAGCTCACCTTCACAGGGGATGCATTTCCAGGTCAAGATTTTGAGTCCACTCTTCAACGGTCACAGAGTATCAGAGCCAAGTTTCAATGTAAGATGGTCATGTTATGGTCACAGATGTGTTTATTGATCTTTGGACAGCACTTGCCACAATCTGGCTATGTATGGCTCAACTTGTATGGACCTCCCATAAGGTCCCCAATTTTGGGCCGGAGCTTTCTGATATCTAGAACTTGCAATTCGTGGCACCAAAGCTAAGAGCTACAACGGAATTTGAGCGTCCTTTATTGGGTGTTCCATTCCGACATCTTTTCTGGCAATTTTGTCAGTCATTTTTGCATGTACGTTCCCCTTTCACAAGATTTGAAATTGAGTGATGGGCATGCAGCATTCACCTTGAACATGGAGGCTTCTACGACAAATCTTGTTTGGAGTGAACTGCATGTTATTTTTCAAATGTGTCAGACCAACGCGAGGACTCCAGCGACTATCCTGATATCACCTCCCCAGAGCAACTACGGAAGTTTCTGCTGCGTAAGATCACCGGGAACCCACCAAGGTGACACGTCGTGCAGCTGAACGCGTGTTTGATATTGTAAGAGAGATTGTTGCACTGGGATACCCTTCCCCGAAACAAAACACAGTAACATGTGCAAACTTCAACGAACATTTTCCATTTTTGTGCTGACTGATTCTCCAATATCCATGTTTGCCCAAGGGTATGTGAACCAGCTATTTCGATCTATTTGTCCAACGCCAGGCGATCAAACAGTGGGAACAAAAAGAGCAGACGACAAGATATCCTCGGGAAGTTCACGTTGCGCCCTGACGAGGTGAAAGCATATTTGGCCCCTTGGTTGGTTCATGCACCACGGGGGCGACTTGCACACCTGTGTGGAAGAGAGTCGGTACAAGTGGCAGATTTCCTGTATGACCAAAACAGACGCATAAAGGTGTAGGAAGATTGGGAATATTTGGGAATATGGCTTATAAAGGGAAGACACAGTTGCTCAGGTGGCAGATGATCCTCGCTTGTAGCGTTGTTAGCATTCTAGCCGGAGGAAAAGGTCTCATTTGGATGTAGAGTTAACTCAGGACCGCTATGTCATTTGTCAAGATGCAGCGAAAGAGATGCTGGCAGTGGCCATTTGTGATCACTACAATCGAGCCAAGGAGAGATCGGGCCAAGTTGCAATACACATTATATATATGTATATATATATATATATGTGAAGACAAGTGCAGTGAAGCATGATCGAAACTTGGCATTCATGTCTGAAACCGAAGTTGGGGTCAAAAGATAGGTTCTAGGCCGGGGGTCCGATGGAATCCCTCTCCAGCCATGGATGGCATCCTGAAGCTATGGCCTTCTTGCATGGTCTATCATTTGAAGATCTTCGGAAAACTTTGGGTCCTGTGGCAGATGATTGGTCCTTGGAAGATTTCGAGGAGGTCATCCATGAAGCTAAGAAGCAGAAGCTCAAGATCAATCGAGAAGATAGAGCCTTCGCCAGGGATCCATTGTCATTTCGAAAGGAGAAGGCCTGGACTGATGGTGGTGGTAGAACTGACCTGTCGGATTCTTCTCAAGGCGTCCAGATGGCTAGGGCCAGGGCTTTGTTACCCAGAGCAGTGTGGCCCAATCAGCTATCAAGGCGGCTGGCGGCTTCTGCTGATGATCAGCAGCGCTCCACTTTGGAAGAGATGGAGAGGGACAGGCTTTCTGGCGAACTGGTGGTGCTCCTGAAGAAGTTCGGCTTGATCAAGCTGGATGATAGCCATACCCCGGAAAGAGCTCGGCAATGGCTACTCAAGAGGCATGCTATGGGAAGGAGGCCCAACACGTTGCGGCAGCATGTCAGATTGGCCAGGAAGTTCAACACCTACATGAGAGCGGCCTACGTCCATCAGTGGTTCCGCCACTCTGGCGACGTCATGGAGTATGTGGCTTTGCGGCTGGAAGAGCCGTGTGGGAAGTCTGTGCCTTCAAGCATTTGGTCGACGTTGAAGTTTGTGGAGATGTCGGCTGAAGTGCCTGAATCCAAGAGGATCTCTTCGGACCTTAGCTTGAAGAACTTCTTCGACGAGATCTCTCGTCATCCGGCCTGGGCAGTCTCCTCGATTAGAAGCAGTGCGGACCGTCTGCCACTGGCTATGGCTGCATCTTGGGAATACATGGTTGTCAGAAAGGAAGAGCGGAGCTATGTGAGGATCTTTGCATGGTTCAAACTTCTGAAGCTTTGGGCGGCACTTCGTTGGGATGACACTTTCCATCCTCCATTGAGCTGTTGCGGGGGAGGGGGCTGAGAGGCAAAATCGTCAGGAGCAAGACTACGGGTGATGGCAAGCGCATTGACGTTCAGGACTTCTATGTGGCCTTTGACTCTTGGCTGGTGGCGGCTGAGTGGCTTTCGGTTGGATGGAGCCTCTTTTGCGAGATGGGAAGGAGCTATGGGAATCAAGGGAGAGATTTCCTTCTCCCGCGTCCTGACAGAAGGATGCATGGCTTCCGTGGCTCGATGGTGCGCTATGCTGATGCACTATCGATGTCGAGGGCATTGGCCAATGAGCTGCAGAAGGTGGAACCAAGTGACTCGGAGGTCTCTAGGAAGTTGATCATCGTCCCGGATGTTTCGGGGTATTGGTCAGAGCACTCCGAGAGAGTCACGATGGTGTCGTGGTCGAAGATTGACTCAGAATCCAGACGGAGATGGGGTAGATGGAAGCCATCAACTGATGAATAGTATGCCAAAAAACCACTCTTACCATGGTTCTGGCGGCTCAAAAGGAAGTGGCTGAGAAACTACGCCATAGCTGGGGTGGTGCAGACTTGGTTGAAGACGAAGTACTGCTGCAGGAACTTGGTAAGTGGCTGGAAGAGAGGTGCTTCACCGAGCCTGAGATCGATGAGCAGCTTCGGAGGCTTCGGCAAACCAACCGAGGCAGAAGATGGAGAAGATCTGATGATCGGCAGTTGCTCGAGTTGGAGGATGGCAGTCTAGTAGGTGAAGCAGATTCACCTCTACCTTTGGCGGATGCTGGCCCAGCTGATCCCCTGCCGTTGGAAGACGCAGCGGTTGATCTGGAGGCCAATGCTTTGGAAGTGAGCGTGGGAACTTTTGTTTTGAGCTTAGTCGGTCGTACCAAACGACGGACGTTGCATTGTGTAGGATCGTGTTATATAGGAAGCCAGGAATTCACTATAAAGAGTTTCTGATTGTTGGTGATGTCCGACCCACGCTAGAAGCGGGGGAGAGGCTATGCACTTCTTGTTTTGGAAGGAAAGACAAATTGGTGGCCGAAGCAGTTAGTTCTGCTGTTGTGGAATCGGACGGCCAGTCGGTTTCCTCGGTGTCTTCTTCGACTTCATTAGAAAGTCATGACTCGGACGATTCGGAATGAATCTTGGTCGGTTTGCGTTGGACTGCACACTCGGTCACTCGGTGGTCTTGGAAAAGAGAGACTTCGGAAGCTGTCTCTTGGATCCCAGGGTTTCTTTCGGTTTTCATTCTTGGTCTCTTGAAAATTTCTGCAGTTGCGCATTAGGTTTTCGGGGGCATGTTGGTCTTGCGCATTTCAAATTTCTTTCTGAAGTTTCGGCAGTTGCTCATTGTCCTGAAATCCACGGATGGTGCCCCCAAAGAGAAAGGGGGACCTTGAGCTCCGAAGAAAAAAAATATTTTCTTTTTTTTATTTTATGGAAAGAGACGTTGGGTCCCTCGCGTTGTTAGATATAAATTTTTCGCATGGTGAAGAGAGGGTGTTTGAAATGCATCTTAGGTTGGGTCCTTGGATGATTTATGTTTTGTTATCTTTGGGTCACTTGACCTCAGGGACCTACCATTTATTTTTGAGGATCATTGCATTAACTTTTGGTGATGTATGTTGGATCCCTTCTTTTGTTTTCAATAATGATACCCCCTTTGCTGCTTAGACCGTCTGATTTTATTCTATTTTTAGGGGTCTGACACGCCCTCGCAACAACACAGGGGCATAATAAAGTGCTTTATCTACTAGCATGGAATGCTGTGTTTCTCTAATTTGTAAATACCTTGGGTTCCAACATTTTCTCTTTAGCATCATCTTTTCGCTTTTTGTTTACCCACCCTGGCTCCCCAAGAAATCTTCAAAAAATAAATTTCATCTCATTTTGAACAAAGGGGTTGGGTCCCGCGTGGTCCGAATTTTTATTTTCAGAACTAGGGGTTGGGTCCAAGGTTTTATTTTGTAAAGAGGGGTTGGGTACTATATAATTATTTTTTTTGCGACCTTGGGCGCCTATATTTTCTTTTATTCTTTTTAGGCCCTAACCTCTCCTGGGTACACCAGCCGGGGATTCCTGAAGGCATGTCTTTGGTGTGCAGCATTCTCATTTGATTGGAGTTTAAAAAAAAAGAGAAGAAATGAACTTGGATCGGAATCAAGTGGTTGGGATCGGATCATTCGAATTCAGAGCACTTTGGCTCAATGGCGGGAGGACTCTCGCAAGCCGAGAAAATCGGCAAGTTGAACCCCGAGCTTCAGAGCCTTCTGGATGCGAGACGTGTTGATCCGGCCATCCAAGCTGCGCTGTTCGATGCTGGTGTGGATACTTTGGGGATGCTAGCAGCTATAGCTGTCTCTCGGGCGGAGTTGCAAACCTTTGCCAAAGATGTCCTGGGGGTGGATCCGTCTTCAGTGGCGGGTGATATGGTCCGATTCGCTACTGTCTTCTTGTCATGGCAGTCGGCAAGGACGAGCTCAACTCGGAGTTTGCGGCGCAGAAGCAGCCGAAATCTATACCCCCCTTGGAGATGGCCTCACTTAAGCAGCAGTTTGAGAAGCTCTACTATAAGCTCAAGGAATCGGAGACTCCTGCCTGGGCCTCTTTTGAGGATCTTTGTGAGCAGTTGGATGCAGGTGAACTACGTCCAATGGGGCTCCGTCACTTTGGGAGCAAAGCAGATGATGAGGACATGGAAGCTGGCACGTTGCAACTGGGCAAAAGTGGTCAGGTGAAGATCCGTCGGAGCAAGATTGAGACTCCGCCTCCAGGATCTTTGGAAGAGCTTCGCAGTAAGTTGGTGCTGATGGGCAACCACTTCATCTTTGCTAGGCTGCGGTATAGCAACAAGGCAACGCTGGCGACTTTGTTTCCTTTCACCTTCTTGGACTACATCGGCTACATCATGGGGAAGCACGTGGCCCAGATGGAGACTCAGACGGTGGACGGTATCGCACTTCACCGTCCCTCAGTCAAGCTTCTGGTCAATTATGATCATCAGATGCGCAAGGAGGTGGTAGACCAGATGAACGAAGGACAGGAGATGGCTGACCAACTCCACGTGGTGGCATTTCTCAACACCTTTGGCGGTTTCTTCAGCAGCGCAGAGCCTGGAAGGTGGACGAGGAAAAGGAGACCATGACAGAAAGTACCAGCCATATCCTCCTCCAAAAGGGGGAAAGGGAAAGAAAGGAAAAGATGGAAAAGGAAAGCACAAGGGCAAGTACAAGGGAGAGTTCTTGCATTCCACTACACCGGATGGGAGGCTCTGCTTCGCTTGGAACAACAAGGGAGAAGGTTGCAAGGGTGGATGCAACAGAGTTCATGCATGCCGCATTTGCCTTTCAACGTCTCATGCTACTTTTGAACATCGTGGGGCAGCAGAAGGTGAACAGCCTCCTGCTGGAGGAACTGACTGGTGGCTCTTGACATGGGGCGAGGCCGCTCTACAAGGTCCTCTACTTGTTCAGTGGATGCAAAAGAAAGACGGGCTTGGCCAACGTTTTGAGACAGTGGTCAAACCAGCATGAAGAATTTGATATCGAAGTGGAAGAGTGGGACATCGCCAACGGTGATGCCTTTGACCTGCTGAACGAGCACAATCACTCTTCCTTGATGGCTCGGCTACAAGCCGGCGAATTTGCAATGGTGGTGATGTCGCCACCTTGTGGTACCTGAGCAGAGCCCCTTGGGCCAATCAGTTTGGGCCAAGGCCACTCCGGTCTTTTGGTGAGCCATGGGGTTTTCCCTGGCTAGAGGGGCCACGTTTGAAGAAGGTGGCCAACTCAAACATTTTCATTCGTTTCTGCATGGAGGTTTTGTCGCTGCTGGAGCAGTCTTCCTTTGTCATCGCATTCCTGCTTGAGCATCCCGAAAACTTGGGAGCGGTGACATCCTACAAGAAGAAGGTGCGGCAGCAATGGTTTCAGAGAATCAGAAGTCATGCCAAAGTTCGTCCGGCTTCCATCTGGCAGCTGCCAGAAATCCAGAAGTTGGCACAGCACAAAGCAGTGTTTTCGAGAGTTTTCCATCACAATGCAGTCGGGGCGTCATCGCCCAAACCAACCAGGATTTTCACTTCTTTGCCTTCACTATCAACTTTGGGATTTGGAGGTTGGCCCTCCCTGTCAGCAGAAGGCTTCTATCAAGGCCCTTTACCTAAGAAATGCAGCTGTGGAAAGCAACGTTCGCAGCTGATTGCAAAAGGAGCAGATGGAAGTTTCAACACTACGGCGGCTGCGGTGGATGGTTTGGCGATTAAGCTGGGCAAGAATCCACGGAGGAAGACTTCCGACAGGGTCACTGAGATCAACTTCAGGCGTCTCAAGGCCCTGGCAGAGCTGGTGGAGGACGAGGACCATGCGTACCTTGCAACAATGGCTTCTCGTGGAGTTCCTTTGCAAGTTCGTGGAGAAATCGGAAAGGTGACCTCTGCCTATGACTCCAAGATGAAGAACGAGGAGGACAGTCGTCCACTTGCATGGGAGGAAGAGATGTGCAACACCAGAGGAACATTTGGGGTCACTACGGCTTCGTTTTGGTGGGGCAGGGTGGCCTCCACTACATTTCGAGTGCTTCATCGTCTGTGGCCCGAAGGCGCTCTTTGCTACCTCCTGCTGTTTGCTGATGATGGGCTACTCATGGCTGGTGGCGAAGACTACCACAAGCTGATCTTCCTGGATCTTCTGGAATTCCTTTGTCTTGGACGAAGACTCGTGGTGGCTTCAAAACAGAATGGATTGGCTACACGGTGGATTTAGAGGATTGGAAGATCGGAGTTTCCGAAAATGAAAAGAAAGTAGCCTGGTTGGTGGAATGGGTGAAGGCCACGAATCGAGATGGGAGAGTCCTCGGAAGAGAGTTCCGTGCAGGCGTGGGCCGCATGGGGTGGGGCGATCAGTGGGGCTCGTCCGTTCTTGGCGCCCCTCTATGCAATGGCGGCAAGAGTTTCCAACACAGCCTTTGTAGAGCTCCACATGGCAGTTCGCTTGGCATTGGAGTTCTTTGCAGACTGGTTAAGAAGAGAGCCTATGAAGTCACCAGCAGAACCTCCTGGAGTGGCAGGTGAGGTGTTTCGGGTCGATGCTATGGCTTCAGACTTGGGCATATGCATTGGTGGCTGGGAGACCTATGAGACAAATGATCCTGCCAAGGCGAGGTGGTTCTCTTTGACTCTCGACAGGAAATCCTGTCCTTGGCTTTATGTTCGTGGTGAGCCGCATCGCACCATCGCGGCCTCGGAGCTCTTAGCAGTCACAGTGGCGGTGGTGGTGTTTGGTCCAAGAGCAAAGTGGAGGAGGAAGCATGGAAGACTGGTGCTATCGGGCTTCACCGATAACGCATCTAACTCCTATGTCATTGACAAGTTCCTGTCGGTGAAGTTCCCGGTCAGCATGGTTCTGATGGAGCTCTCGAGGCAGTTGGCCGAACTTCAATCGGAACTTCAACTTCACTGGATCCCTCGTGAACAAAACGAAGAATCTGATGACTTGTCAAAAGGAAAGTTTGATGCCTTTGACCCTGCAAACCGCATCGAGGTAGACATGGCCTCGGTGGACTGGAAGGTGATCCCTCTAATGGAGCACGCAATGGCTTTCGACAAGGAGTTGCAGCTGAAGAGAACATCCAAGGAAGACTCAAGGAACAAGTCTTCACAAACCTCTCAGAAGACTCCTCCTGAAGAACGGCTACGTCTCAAGCAGCCGTGGTGATCTAAAGTGGGAAGGTCGACTGCTTGGACATCCGAAAGCTGCAATCCAAAAGTCCGCTGTGGAAGACATGTGAAGACAAGTGCAGTGAAGCATGATCGAAACTTGGCATTCATGTCTGAAACCGAAGTTGGGGTCAAAAGATACCCGCCCACCCACACCAGTTGGGAAGGTCGACTGCTTGGACAGAAGGTCGACTGCTTGGACATCCGAAAGCTGCAATCCAAAAGTCCGCTGTGGAAGACATATATCATTCTATCAAGTTTCATGTTTGAAAAATCAGTTGTCTTTCTTTCATGTGCGATCTTTCTTGCTCTATGTAGGTCAGGCCTTTCCCCCTGGCAGATTCTACTTCGATGGCACGGTTTTCCTGGTCATTTTCTTGCTCTTTGTCATTCTCTTAAGGTGGGTGGAATCATGGTGGAATCCTCAACAGGAGGAGTTGTTGGAGACCGAGACGCAGGTCAGTGGCCCAGCGAAATCCAAGGATGAGACCAAAGAGCTCGCAGAGATGCCAAAATCGCTGGCAAAGTCCCTCGACAACGTTTGTTCACATTATCCATGATATCCATGTTTGATGTGTTTGACATTGTTTGATGGTCAATTTGGGTTTTCACACGTTGGATGCTTTGCTATTCCAGGATGGATGAGAAGTCTGAAGCTGGGAAGGCAGCACTCGAGGATTCAGAAGCGAAGGAAGACAAGGAAGAAGGTGCGATTTGTCAAAAGGTTTCGAAAGGGGCAGTTGATGCCAGTTGATATACGTCGAAGATCTCAATCTCCGAACTGTACAAATGAGCCTTGCTGCAAGTTGCGAATTGATGCTTTGTAAAGGATTGTAAAGGGTCAAAAGGATTGACATGGAATCCTACAGATCATCTGTAGCTTGCCATGCAATGCTGGGATATTGGATGACATTGGATACAATCATTTGATGATATGATTTTTACATTTTACGTGTGTTGGCAACACTTGCAAGAAACATTGAACCAAACCAAATATAATCAGGTCAAAAACCCAATGATGACTTCCTCTCGGAGACTGCCCATCTCAGTAAGAAATGGATTTGTCTCACTCTGCCTTTACGATTGTCCTACACTCCATACACGTTTATTGAATTTTACAGTATATAACATGCTAGTCTAGTATGATATATGAAATATCACAGAATTTATTACATGTATATACATATATATATATACGTATAATGTATATACATATATTTTATCCACCTCCCCTGATCAAAATACCGCAACCTTTTGTAGACACACCTCGTAGGAATCAATGGCTGGCATATGCTGGCATCATGACACGGGTCTTCTGCCAGGACAATCTGCGAAGCCCACGGTCAAGTCCGACGAAGGAGGTGATGCTGGCACACAAGTCCAATTCACAGACACTGATGAAGATGTCCCCTGGCCGTCCCATCACCGCTCCGGGATTTTGCTTTGAATACACAAGCCATGGGGTGGATAGAGATTTCTGTGGCGATATATGCCATGAGCCCATTGGATTATGATCATATAAAATGAGTTTGTCCTGCGCTGCTTGTTTATGAAGAAAGTACCATGTCACCGGAGCCTTGACCGAGGTTATTTTGCTAAAAATGAACGGTGGAAAAGTGACTGAATATGTCAACGGCGAGTTGGAATTGGAAGAGGTGGAACGCTTTGACATCGATCTGAATGAAAGGAAACTTGACAGTTATCGAGTTATCAAACTACTCTTTCTGAAAGCTGACCGCTGGAGCCAAAAAACCACCCACTGAAGAAGAAAACCTGCTGAAGAAGGAACAGTATTATATAGTAATTATTGATATCATATGCCCATCTTAGTTGTCAAGGCATTGTCTGCATGATATGAGCTCATATGATATAGATTTGATTTGATGTTCTATGATTCTATGCCTTGGCGGTCAGGTCCGATCACCTTGATTGGAATACTGTTAGCGACAACCCCACACATCGCCGCCACAACCCCCACCACCAACACCAGAAATTAAAACAGCATTTCTAGCAAAATCAAGAACAACACCATCAGCGATAAGAACAAGCAAAAAGTATCTCAACAGAAACACAAATTCATAGCAACAAGGTCGGCAACAAGGTCGGCAATAACAATGGCATCAGCGGCCAAATCTACACCGGTACTGGTATCATTCACTATCGTTATCTTTCATTGTTGAGAGAAATGATTCACAGCCTCGGGCAGCTCAGTCTTGTTGGATTGTTTGTACTTCATTGCCTGCTGGACGTACATCGCCAGACCATGTAAAGATGCATTCTGTGTGCATTTCCACCATAAATCCATTGTCATCGTTGCTCCTCAGCCTTGAATTGTACGGGAGGGTGGGAACCAAGACTTACAGCAAGTATTTTCTACATCTGCCACAGCGTCCGACAGGGATGCTGCAATAGAATTCTATGAGTAAAAAGAAAGGTGGGAAGCTAAATTTGATGTGGGAAGCTAGATTTAGATAAATTTAGTTTAATTGCTGGATGAAGATGTTCCATTCTTTGAATGCGGACCTTCCATCAGACAACGTTAAAAGAGGAATGCAATCCACGGCTTTGTGAGGAAGTACCACGACGAGTCCGGGTCGGGGAAGTTCAAAGACGACGCCGACGTCCCGGAACTGCAACGCCGCATCCAAGCCCTGCTTGACGGCGCAGCCAAGACTGAGCTGCTCACGCCCAAGAGGGCTACTCGGCGAGTGGGAGCTCTAGGTTTTTCTTGGTTTTTCAGGGAACTGATAGACACTATTCCTGGAGAGAAGGAGCATCACACGACACTTCATTATGAAAGGACGGAGATTGTGATGGTTGCATCGACGTTCAATATTAGTGAATAGTGAACCTTATTGGTACTGGCAACATCCTACATTCCTTGCTTGTAGTGGATTTGATGGAATGATTTGTAAAACAAGGTTAACAAAGCAAAATGATGATGCCACATGCAACGGCATGAATCATATAAGTCGATACATCATAGTAACATATTTATAAGATATTATAAGGAGGTATATTGTATATCGACAAGAAGAGGTCTGGAGTTAGGCCTTGACCACCAACTTTTCAGGTGAAGAACTACACAAAGCCAAACATTTTGCTGCTTGGGCCAACTGGGAGTGGGAAAACCTACTTGCTCAGAAACCTTGCAGCCGCTTGGATGATGATAGAGCTAAGAGGTGACTCGCTATATTACGATATGCCATGGTGACACTATAGTGAATACATCTATCATATTATATATATATATTTTGTATGTTAGGATTCATGATGTATAATATTGTAACATATTATACATACGTACGTATACCAATTATTTTCATATTATTTGATACGGATTCTTTCATGATTGACACTTAAGAAGTGTCTTCAAGCGTGACCATGTTCTCGGTTGAACTTGGCTCGATTACGGGAGTAATTAAAGTTTTTGTGCTGCTCTTAAAACAAGGTTCTCCGTGAAATGTTCATGGGGTTGTGAGCTTTATGACGACCACCGTGAGCGTAGTCGTGCTGTTTGTGGTTCGATGAGATGCACCGGATACCCTCCAAGGATCTCATTGGTGTCCCCTTCGTGAAAGCAGATGTCCAGTGCTCAATGATTTTGGGATGTTTTGTCTGTATTTCTACCTTTAACATGACTAATGCAGAATTTTTCAAGCAAATGTGGGAGATAGAGCGCGATAATGCACGATATATTTTATTGAATTAAGATTTTGGACACGGTTTTTCCGTCCTTTTCCACTGATGTTGCATAGAGATGGGATAGATCCATTTTTCCTGGCTGCCTACCCCATCGAGCCCTTGCCAAGGCCACCAAGTTTACGGAGACGGGATATGTCGGACGCGATGCGGACGAGGCCAGGCGTTTGGCTTCCTCGGAGACTATGGCTACCCTCCCAACGATCATGGTTCCGAAAACCATCACACACAGTTGGGCGCACTGGCGTAATGCGTCCCCTAACCCAGCACTCTGTGCTCTCCACCTCCGTCCCTACAAGGTCATGGGAGAATTGCTGCAAGCCGCTGATGGCGACGTGGAACTGGCCCAGGTGTGGATTTCATCCGAAAGCCTCTGAAAGAGGGACCGCATGTTTTGTCATGTTTTGTCATGTCGTAGAGTGAATGAATTCAACCAGCTCATCCCAAGCTGTGGTTGTAGGGGAACTCTTTTAACAGTTTTAACTTCGAAAGGAACTTGGTGTCCATCAGATGCCCTTGGTTTCCTCTGTTATGGTTTCGAATTGGCTGCCAGCTGAGCCGCCGATCAGGTGGGAATCGTCTATGTAGACGAGATCGATAAAGTTTGCTCAGAGGGTGAAGGGCGAAGCTCTTCCTTCAGGCGGAAATGTGAAGTGAAATTGAAGGGATCAGGTCACATGTATTATATAGATATAATATCGTATAATATATATTACAAACACACATATATATATATATAATATATATATGTACTAATATATATATATATATGTACTAATACATATATGTACTAATATATATATATATATATTATATTATATATATATATTATATTATATGTATTATATATATATTAAAATTTATATATATATATATTATATATATTATATATATATATTTGTGATCCATGGCTATGACATATGTATATATCCATATTTAAAATGCACAAACAAATGAATTATAAAGAAAACATATATATATATATACATATTAGATTAGATGTTGTTAAAGTAAGAAATGCAAGGATTTACTAAAAGGACTTTTTTCACACTTGCTTCTAGTTCTGAGATGCATTGATTGTTCCGGGGGCCTATATGGGAAGAAGGACGGGCTTTGACGTTGGGCTGCTGGAAGCCTTTTGACCTTGCCTAGGCAGGCGACCCAAAGTACCTTCCTCAAGTTGATGGAGGTTTCCTTGAGCGGTGACCGGGGTTGGTAGTCTAACTAACCCGAAATTTAAGACATTGTTGGACCAGCTTCCCAGAAGTTTCAGTGGGATCACGAACAAATTTGCAGTTTCCCATCTATTGTAAATCTGTGCTTAGTGCTTGTCAAACAAGAGATGGGGATGGTGCATGGGGGATGGTGCCATGGGTATGTTTGTTGGGTCGGAGGACACCGAAGTCACAGTGGGTTCACCTGGGCCACGGATGATGTTGGGAGCATTGGGTGGAGACAAAGGCCAGAAGATGTCGACGAGGCCCGGCCGGAGAGTTTCATCCTGTCACATCCGAGCAGTCACATGGTAAATGATCAAAAATGATCAAACATGACTCAGAGATACTCATAAATGAGAAAGATTCTTGCACAGTTTTCATTACCGCCATGCTAGCTGCCCGACATGATTCTGAATGCAAGGATGTTACTAAGGAGCATACTGTATGCTGTGTGTGTTGCATTCCCTAAGCCACTTGTGGGAAAGTGATTTTGCTGTCGGGAAAGATCTCAGATATGTTTCGGTGGCTTTGATAGACTTCATTGATAGACAGTCATTCTGTATTAATCCACATTCGCAAATGAGTTTACGTGGACTTGCTGTTTTTGCTGTTCTGGCCTTGGCGTGCCACGAACTTGGAGGCATGTCCTCTTTGTCTTCTCCGGAGCATTCAGCAAGCTTGACGAGAAGCTCAAAGAGGACACGCACAGGGCAGCGTCAAGTCAGAAGTTCAGATCTTGCTAAGCTGGAATTTCAGGGTTGTTGCATCCAGTCCTTTGGGTACCCAGCAAGGAAAGACTTCGCGTCATTGGAATCAAAGCAGGGAGAAGCACTTTCATCATGTTTTGCCCTGACTTGAAAGCAGCACGAAGAACTGAGCATGGCAATAGAATTTGCTGAAGATTCCGGTGATCCCACACGCACTGTGCCATGGCAGACTGACAGGAGCACAAGCGCAACATGAAAGGCTTCGGCTTTGCAAAAGGCGATGACGAGGACAAGGAACCAGAAGATGTGCAGTCGATGCTCCACAAGGCATGTCTAGCTGACTTCGGATCGGTATTTTCTATGGGATATACAGTAAGCCACTTGAGAAGTTTGTTTCCGGCAAGGTCAACACATGTCAAAATTGGAATTGAGATGGGCTGCATTTCAAAATCAAAGCCATGCAAGACGATCATGCTTGACCCGATCGCAGCTCAGGCGGATACAGCTCCTTGGCAGAACTTTTGGCCATTCCAACATCGTTCCAACAAGTCACCACAGAGTGATCCCTTGCAGATTTGCAAGTGAAGACCCTTCTTGCATAAACCCTTTACATCCCTGGACCATATTTTCAATCACTAGGAGCATTGCCTGCTGCGAATTCCTTCAAAATTGTAGCCTGAAGCAACCTGATTGTTGGGTGATCCACATCCAAGGAAGAATTGGTGAAAGCAGGCCGAGATTTGAATGCAGGGCAGCCCCGTTTGGGCATCGCATCAAGGGCTCCTGCATGTGCTACCAGTGACCCCATCCCTATTCTATCGTCTGGAATGCCTTTGAAAAAACTCCTGGACATGGTAGAAGGGTTTGGTCCAACATCACTTCATCAAGGTCCAAATTCCAGGAATCAATATAATTTGACTCCCCTGAAACATCTGGGAACCATCCGCTGAGTAAAGGAAGCAAATGTCAATCGCACCAGAGCCTTGCCCCCACGACACAGGCATGGAGCGTGAATTCGTAGGAAGGCTTCCTGTGCGAGTTGCGTTGCAAGCCTTGTCACAAGATGACCTGTTCCAAGTCCTCACGTTGCTTGGCTTGGAACATCATGGATGGTATATCATGGTGTACCTGCTGTACAGTTGGTCTGTTTTGGAAAGGTGACACATCCACATGTGGGCACACCTGCACTGTAATGACAACTGCATCGACTAGCGGGGCCAGGAAAGCTGAAGACGGTGTAACACAGCTGCATTTTTTTGCGGTTGTGTAACCTGACTGACCACAGGTATGCAAGGCATTGACAAGTACTAGCTACTAAACATTGGTGGGTAAAGAATGAGGTTGTGACACTTGATAATTTTTGTTGGGAAGGTGCAGATGCTAGTATGGTTCGTACTAGTAAGTGGTATCAAGCGTTTTCAGAGAATATATATAAGAAAATAGAATGAACATGGATGAAAATTCAATTTCTAAGTACTTGTAGTGGCCCAGGAGGTGGAGTGAGAACCATTGAATTCCATTCAAATCAGTTTCCAGAATAGCAAGGCCCATTTCGTGACAGGGTTGGGTTCTGGTCTTTTTACAGAGTCGCATGTTTCACAAATGGTTTGCCCAAATCTGAAGCATGGTTTGTATGATTTCGAGACAGGCATTGTGAGCTACTGGTATTGTAGATGATGTATTGCAAGTTGAGGTGTTGTCGAAATACAGGAGCGCCCACTGATTGATTCGTTCTTCCCAGCCGACAGCTCAAAAAACTCGCACTGAAAGCCTTTTGCTTCAGGCGACTGCACAGTTGACTGATGACTTTCGTCGGTATGGAATTGAGTTCCTTGGAAATAAACGGGATGTTGACGGATTGCATGGGATGATGATGGGATTGCTGCACATTTTCCCACACGAGAACCATTTGTCGGGGTCATGGGATCGACTTGAGTCTTGCTTGTCCTGTCATTTTGACCAAGGGGCACATTGGCACATGGTTGACTTTGAGATGTAATTTAATGCGACTCCTTAAAATGTCAGGCATGGAGGTGAGTTGTGTGAAAAGCTTATGTACTACGAACACCTTGGAGAAAGATTCTCGCCCGTTCCAGGAATCCTAGTACCCAATTGAGCTTTAGAAAAACACACGCTTCCGGCTGTGAATATGAGTGTACTTCCAGTACATAACCCTCGAAAATAGTGCTTATTCATGCTTATTCAATGTATACAATGCATTATAATATGTACAAACATAATGTGTATGCGTAGTACGTATGTATTTCAATATGTGTACACATAATAATATGTATACGTCGACGTACACATATTTCATTGATTTTTGGAAACCATTATTCAGTAAACGTTACGCTGGGATGCCGTGCAGAGTCTAAACGGAGCTCATCTGAGGCTCCGTTTCTCAGAGGAGGCTCTACGTGCAGTGGCGCGGAAAGCAGCCAAAGAAGGTACTGGTGCCAGAGCATTGGTGTGGAGGCTCAGCATAGCTAGTTGCCGCTAGCAAAAGTCCTGAAAGCACAGTTCAACAGTTCATAGACTAGACTATTCATATTCGTTCATCCTTTGAATCATTTGACATTTGTGTTCCAATTAGTTCTATCGGGATTCACCCGTGAGGATGCTTGAGAATTCTATATACAGTTCCCAGCAACCAAACCTTGTTAAGTTTCCAGAGGATTTTTAACATGTTCTTGACGTGCTGAGGTGACCATCCTCGAAAACACACTGCAACTAAGCTGAAGCGTTTTTTTTGTGGATGAATCCAAGGAATCACCACATCGTTTAGATGAAGGGCAGAATGGGATAATCAGCTTCAATACCTTGAGGTTTAGATGCTTTTTGGTTTGTTTGATTGCGCTGTTGCATGGTGCTAAGATAATTTTGCAAATAGTCTGCTACTGTTTGCAAGATTACACTGTGTGAACTTGTGGTTGAACACACTCCGAGAATCAATTTGAACCTGCAGATTGCTTGAAGGACTGAATTTACAGCAGGACCAGACCACCAACTTCATATTGAAAGCACGGTGCCATGCTCGTTGACTCCTTTGAGGCGGCGGTACAAGTACAGCATGCCTTCGCTTGTGCCGAAAGGCTGCAAAGTCTTAGAGGCGGCGCTGATTGGGACATGAGAGCTTGGATGCTTACAGGACCTCGTTGCAGATATTTTTTCAATTGTAGAAGGTATGAATGCATGTGTGCATTTATGTTTGCATGTATGGATATATGTGGATGTTTGTAAATCTACCTATATTGTAATTATACACACCCGCTTGTGGAAGTCGCACCGTTTTCATGTTTTGAGCGTATTACATGCAGTAGAATTTTATGAGGGTCGGTCCATTGTTGCGTCCTGCTTGTATTTTGGAATTCCGTTTTTAGCGAGATAGATGATTTACCTTGTGTTTCCACTAGCCCACTTTGTACTTAGGGTCGCAGTTACATTGGGAAGTGCAGATTCAGAACCTTCATTGTTTTTATGATCTATTCAACAGGTAGAGAAGCCCACTGCAGCTATGCCTATGGGATTGACTGATCAATAGATATTTGTTATATAGTTCTTTTTTGGGGAGGTGTTTACAGCCTGTTGTACCCTTCAAGTAGATGGTATATGCACAATATGATATACAAGTTTTTTTGTTGAGCTGTATCTTGGGGAAAATTTGGTCTGAAATCCTTTGTTTTTCGGATACAACATAATTTCTCTACATGGGCAGGTGGAACCTGATCTGATAGAGAGACCGGAAGAAGAATTACAAAAATTGATTGACACGATACCTCAATCCAAGAAAATTCAATCATTAATAAAAAATATATAGGATTATATAAAAATTTAATTAGATAATATATAATGAATATTGTCTATACATTATATATTTAATATATTAATTAATTAGATTATTTAGATTAAGAAATTAATAATAAATATTTGATTTAATTTCAAATAAATATATAGATAGATATTTTAAATTAATGATATGTATTTGTTATAAATTAATAATTATATTTATAATATATTAATTAAATATTATTGATTAATTAAATATTATTAATATAGATAAATATAAATATTAATATTTTTAAATATTAAATTATTTGATTTTTTTTTCTTTTAAATATAATCTATATATTTAATTAAAAAGAATTATTAGTATATTATATTTTTATATTATTTAATATATTTTTCTAAATTTTATTTTAAAAAATATATATTTAAATAAATAATAAAATATTTTTATTTTTAAAATAATTATATATATATATATTTTTATTTAAT
>DF239861.1:135499-157379 GCA_000507305.1 Breviolum minutum Mf 1.05b.01
ATTATTTATCATCTTATTTATATATATAAATATATTTTTAATTTTTCTCAAATTATTTATATCAAATTATAATTTATAATTAATTTTATTTATTTACAAATATATATTAGCTTAAATTATATTCAGATCATATTTATTATTATTTCAAATTAATTTTCTCTTTTTTTTATCCAATATTCATCATTTTTTCAAATAATATCATATTAAATATTTTTTTAATTTATAAAAAATATATTTATTTTATTATTATTTCAAATTCCTAAAATCCAAAATATATTTATTTTATTTATAAAAACCATATATTAAAAAAAAATAATCAAAATTCTGATTATACTATATTCTTTAATATAATATATATATATATATTTTTTTTCCGCATCATTATTCATTATCATTATATATAATTATCTATTCTATCTTATTTTTCCACCGTATAATAAAATTTATCAAATAATATCTATCAAATTCATATCTTAAAAAATAGAATATTAAATATATATAATCAAAAAAGATATTTTTCATTTTATATAAAATATTGAAAAATATTGCATAATATAATAATCTATATATAATTAATGATATTGATAATATTTTTTTGATCTTCATGGAGTGCTATTTTGGCACGGGTCCATGTCTACATCTCATGTGCAAACCTGCAGAACGATGCGAAGTACGATGATTGCATTCGTAATTGCAAAGGGGACACGATTACCTATTCAAATCCACCCAACAAAGGATACTTCTCCCTCATTTATTGGTTGCCAACTGCCAATCACTCCCAAGCGCCATTTACACATCAAAATATGCCTTCATTTGCTTTCATATTTCCATGAGGAGAGCAGCAGGCCTTTCATCCAGTCCCGACAGAAGCAGTTCGCTGGGACGGGGCAACATGTTGGTCCACTCCTCGGTTCTGTTCAATCCAGTTGCTTAGCGAGGGCTGATCGATGGTTTGTTCTGCTTGTGTTTGTTTAGTAACTTTTTGCCCTGCGCTTTTAGCTGTTTCGTCTCTTTGAGAAAGCCACCTCAATGTATGTTCTTGATATTTAAGCATCGTGTGATCATTTCAAACTTGAAGATTCACCTGCCTTCACATGAGCCGGAAGAGATTACACGTACCATACAATACCATACATGTACCTTACGTGTCACTAAGACTCATTTTCAAAAGCTTTCAGATGTCTCCACTAGAGCCCATTGATGACTATCCAATTGAGTTTGCTCCCCAAACATGACCTTGAACTTTCTCAACAAACGCAGTTTCTCCACCCATCTGGCCATCTGGGTGATGCATTCATGATTCTGCAATCTGGGGTCATACCTGCTAATGATCTAATCTAATGCACCTTTTTCATGAGGTGCCTTCCCTATGACCAAAAAATCCGGACTCTTTTCGTCATGCTAAATGAGGTCATTTTTGTTTTGAAGATCAACCAACTTGTATACACATCTCAACTCCTCCACTCCCAGGCCAACCGAGGAGACCTGAACTTCTGCTGATGAAGAAGGCATCATGGCCTCGACCTACTTGCGTTCATGACTTGTAACTTAAATGACTGGGTGGCAAACTGGAGCAAAGAGGAGGTGTCGCATCATAAGCAGCTTCTTCCTTGCTACTTTTTCCTAATTTGAAGGTTTTGACATTTCGTTTCCCATCCTCAACCAGCCATACACACAATTCAAGTCTCAGACCAAAAAGCCTTAAGAGTTTCGCAAACTTTTTCTAAACTTGAGCTTTTCTGAGAGTTTTTGCCACACGAATGACAACGGCCAGAACCTGGTCAAGGGAAAAAGTGGACCTAGTGCGACTCGCGAAGACATGCTAAGCAGTTCCAGAAAATGCTGCACTCCTTACTCCTTGTATCTCCTTGTATCAATGCATTCTAGATGATTTTTGTGCCAAAGTAATTATATAGCGTATATAGAATGATATTGGAACATATTGATAGGCTTTCAATGGCTATCTCCATCCACTTTTGATCCAGGTTTGTCCAGCTGCCTCATGCTGAGCAACGAAAAAACGTTTCGGCGTTACGGGTGCCGTTTAGATCCGTTTAGTACGCTATAGACCTTCAAAAGAGCGCGCAAGCTCACGAATTGCACGATCTACGTCGAATTGCAAAAACGCGAGAACTGTTGGTTCAGCACAGTTCAGCACAAAGCTTACTACCTCAACGAACATAGCCTTTGACATGCCACTCTGCGGGCTGTGCCAGGCTATCTTCATTTCAAGGTTCAAGGGAGACTTGGAACCAGCATCCCCAGTTCCCTGGAGCTGACTTGTGCTTGCAGCCATGGAGCGCAGACTGCAAGCCCTCTTGAACACTGCAAGAAGAGCGACCGCGGGAACTCGCTCCAACTCGGAAAAAAAATATAGGACAAACCACGTCACCTGTCCACTCAGATACACTTGGCACCATGAAAACACATCCACAAGGACTAGTCATAGTGACTAACCGTTATAAGATTCCAATGTAGATGCCATAGAAATCTCTGGAAAGATTCCTTGCATTTCACTTCAAATGGACAAATGCTGGTTGGCCCAAATCGACTACCAAAGGGATCGCTGGAAGAGCTCTGTCATCGAGGCATCGCACTGTCCAGGCCAACACGCAAAGCATGTGGAAATACAACAAAGTCAACCGAAATATATTGAAATACGGTATACATTCATAATTTCATATATACATTCTACCGCAGTATTATTTTTATTCGTATTGCAATATTCATTCACGAACATCATGGTTGCTAATATCATTGTTCTATATTCTATATTAAATAAGGGAAATGGCAGTATACTTCCAAAAAACCAAATAGTCTTACTACTGTCCATTTAGAATTTATCTCTCCCAAAAGGTTTGGATAGGTTTGGTGATATCCCCCCCTGCCCCCCAAATTAAATATCCCTTCTGGAAGGTGAGTTGATAGTTTTCATCTTGAATAGTAGAGATCTTTGTTTGGGGGGGATTGGTCACTGAAAAATCTATTGAAAATCTTCTGGATCTTCTGGTGCCGGGGGAGGGGGCTTAGTAATCCGGGGTTGACATTATTATATTTCATACATTCAAAGCAAACTCTCATACCTCCATGATCGGGATTGCATTAGGTTCGAAGGATGCCTTGAGCATCTTGCATTGGACATGTATCAATGTATCCGCTTGTTAGAATATTGCCAGTGCACAGCCATTCATGCCTCGAATCAGCTCTGAGAAACCTGTGCCGAATCCAAATGTCGTCTTGTCCTGGATACTTTGCGAATCGCCACCAAGTGTGCTTCCGCTGTTTGGCGGATGCTTAGCAACACAACCACATTGTCTTTTGAATTCCAAACGCAACCAGTCCACATGAGCGACAAAGACTTGTGCAGAAGCACCTTGGAGACAAGTTTGATCCGCAAGGCCCAACAATTTGTGCCTTTCCCTATTTCATTTATGACTTCTGGTGTGTCACTGAAAAACCTCCGACACACCCGAACTTCTCCAGTTCGACTGGCATTCAGGGTGCCAAAGATGCCCTTTCAGACACCTGCCCAATGCCAGGAGTAGAAACATCTGTGCGACAAGCAGATCTATTTAGTTCTCTCACAAGCTGGCTACTGCCCCAGATGTTCTCACTACGAGAGTAGCCACTAAAGCTATAGCTGTTGTCTCCCCCGAGGTTTCAAGGCTTGTGACTCAACAAAACATAGCAATCTAAAAATAAACAACAAGGCAGGCTTGCTTTGGGACTTGATTCGTCTCATTGAACTTTGACAAGTCCAATTGAACAGCTGTTCACCCTGCAAACTAACGTGTTTGCCTGAAGATAGCCGTAGAATTCTGTAGCTCTCTAGCTTGGCAAGGAAATTTTGACGTTAAAAACGAGTCTTGCCGCATTGCCTCTGCAAATTCAAGCATTGACTTTTTCGCGGCCTAAGAGTCGTGTGCGGACATTGCTTTTGTTGACGACAGAGGACTGAGGGAAATGAAGGACTTCAATCGACTTTACGATTTGAGATGATATATGGACCTTGGCATGCAATGTCACACAATACTACAATGCTCATTCACATTGGACTGATTGCACCTGTGAGAACATGTTTTCCTTCATTGGAGTCTCCGCTCTTCGCCAAGCGTCTCTCCACACTGCTCTCCACCTCTTGAAGTTGAACAGTAACTCCTAGCAATCTCAATTTCGCCGGCAATCTCTTAACGCTCTTAATTCCTCACGGAGATGCCTAATCACTTTTGCCTGCACCATCAAACATGAACGCTTTTTGAACGCATAGCAAAGTCATGTTGGCGTCTCAACAAAAACTCAAATCGTCAAAGTCCTTCTGACCAAACCTGAACAAACTGCCTAGCATAAACCAAGCTGGCTAGCAATATCTGACACCCGCTCCTGATATCCTTTGAGCCTCTGCCTGACAGAAGGTGCAGTAAGACGCCGACTGGACCAACCAGCCAAGAACGCCATAGTTACAAGGGACTGGACAAACACAACTGACAATGTCCATCAAAACTTGAAAGATCAGAGCCAGGGGTATCTATGAGATATTGGATTCAAAGCAATGGACAAAAAACATCAAACTACTATTCTCAAATGGTAGCGGTTTCTGGATGCAAATTGTTGCGTGGAGCATTTTGCGGATCAAGAGCAATTGCATCTGTCTTGTCGAATGCAAACAAATTATGTTGCTTTTGAATATGCTTCACTGACTGTGTGGTGCAATTGGAATACACCTTACTATTGACACCATCTTTGCGATAGCAGGTCATATATTTGTAAAGTATGTGTGCATGAAGTATCACGTGCTACATCTTTAGACTCCCTAATTTTCTATTTTGAGGGAGATGGAGGGGCAAAAAACAGTATATTGGCATATGGCATATCAATTTTAGCTTGCTTCGGCCTCCGACCCAAGCATTTGTCTGATTCAGTCGTCACATGCTTTCCCTGAGATCGGAAGATTTAATCAGTTCTATCCTTCTTTCACCAGATCCAAAATCAATAAACAGGCCACAAACAGCTTTGGATTGATTGGATGCCTTGTCTTCCTCCACAGCCTCTTTGACCGCCTGTGAGGCAACATCTGAGACGACCTTCAAAAGACCAGCCTGAGCAGGTTGCTTGGACCGGAACCACGTGGAACTGATTGGCGTTCCATGGTCAACCTGCTGAACTGAAAACAGAAGATTTGGGAGACCATCGACATAATCAAAGCTCAACACCTTGCACACCATGTTATGTACCTATTCTCAAGGCTGTTAGTATTAGCGCTAGGTAAGCTGGAAAACTCTTGCCGGCCGCACAAGTGCTCTGGCATGCGCAGGGAGATGCAAAGACAAACAGACTTATACAATCTTATCATAAAACAGAGAGCCACTCTAGTATAACATTTTCACCTGGGGACGCGAAACACTATGCATAATGATGCGGGTGCGTGACCTATTGTATTGCAAATGATGACAAAGCCTCGCATCCACTTACTTGCGCGTGGCTCAAAGATTCAAAGATGCTCCATAAAAGTTGATAGTGAGATCATTGCCATCATACAAGCCAACGGGCAATGTTCAGTAAATGTGTGCCTTCCCGATCCATTCAAACTGTATAAACCTATACAGGTGATCCAACACAGAATCTTACCCTCCCCTAAGGCATCCGCCGTCACGACAAGGCCAGCTGCATAGACCTGAAATTCAACTTCTTGTGGCAAGCTAGATATTTGGACCGAAAGGAATCCCTCAGTTTCTTCCGGAGCAAAGCTACCCAGTGAGCAAAACCTTTGTACCAAAACGCCTACGAAATGGTTGCGACAAACACTAGATCGACTCGATATAAGATGAATTGCATTCCTGATCAACCCTCCTACTGCACGTCCCCAAATCAGCTCAGATGGGTTTTCAATTCAGAATATGACATTTTCCTGCAAATGGTTGATAGTGGCTCCAAGATGAGTTTGAATATGTTCAAGGGACCACACTCCAGGTTTAATCCTTTGAGCCCCGCTATTTCCAAATAAGCAGAAAAAGCTTGGGAAAGGATTCTCAAGCCTTCTGAAGCAACTACAGCCTCCAATGATTTTGAAGTGAAGATGTGAAAAATGGGAACAAGATGAAACGATGGAGCTTTCACAAATGTTGAGAGTACAAGTGCATACTGCTACCAACATCAGATTCAAAAGACAAAGGTTCCAGAAAAGACTTCATGGCAAAACTATGCAAAACTCTTCCAAGTGAAAACGTTTCCGCCAGTTTTGCCGATTTTCTAAGTGAAAACGCATCCGACAGGTTTTGCCGCTGTCCAAGAACGTCCAAGTTTCTTTATAATTTCCTCTTACTTAGTGATCTTTTGTTCGGCATTGACGATACCACGGTATCGTAGTACTTTTAACTTGCAGAACATCCTGTTTGTCAGTTTGATTTAGAGGCGTCTATGCAAGCGTCAAGCAGGGACAAGTGCTAAGAGTCCTGCATACCACGGTTGGCTTCCACCCTCAGACATGACGTCGCGAGCAGCCGTTGCAGCGTACACCAAGCCAATGGTTCCTGCCAGTCAAGCCAATGCCATCTGCTACAATGATCTGTTGTGGAGAGGACCAGTGCGGATTCAAACAGTTGGCAAATAAAGCTGAAGCAATGGAAGTCTTTCTTCAGCATATTTTGAGGATTGTGCTAGAAGTGGACCCGACTATCGGTTCGCTTACTTACGGTATTTTGCCCAACATCAGCCGCAGTGAATAATTATTACTGGTACCATTTCCATTTCTTCACTGCGCATCTGTGTTTCATGTCGGAAGGTGCCCCGCCCCTGCAGCAACGCATTCTGATGACCATCAATAGAAAGGATTCCTGATTCAACAATTCTATCTAGATCCTTTTTCGGTGCTTCACTGAACAAAGATTGAATCCTGGAGCAAAGCCCAAGCCCGTCGCTAGGAGGAAGTCGCCGAAACTACAACTGCTGAGGCCATAAACCTTAGCGAAAGGACAATGACACTGATAACATCTGCTGATTATCTGATTGCTGTTTACTTTTAGAATGAAAATGGCAACATGGAAAGACCAGAATAGGCCAAGTCTATCCAAAACCAAACGACAGCCAGTATCACAGGAGATATTGCTTCTTACCGATTGTCATGCAAGTGATGGAATGAGCGTCAAATGAAGTGAGGTGCCTATTGACATCGACGATTCTGCGCATGGAAGACAACAGGCAGGACTGAAGAGCATATAAGGGGGAAATGGTAGGAAGGGTACAAGTTATATTGTTTTAGGTTGCAATAATCTGCTGCAAGTGGGGGTAGACCATGCTTCACAGGTACACACTTGCTAAAACTCCATCCACAGCGTTCGTGGAAGGTTGCTTATAGTGACGATTTTTGAGATTGAATATCAAACAAATTGGGATCATAGAATATTCAAATCCTAAACGTTTTAAGAGTTTCGGAATCTATCTTAAGCTTAAACAAGTACATTTTTGTGAAAATATCTATACAAAAAATTAGATTGTTATATAGATTATCGTTCTTGCTTTAGAATTCTGATCACTGTTGTGTGCGACAATCCACTAAATTCATTTTCACATTCCAAACTCTTGGAAACACTGTTCTCAAAGATACCAGAAACTGAGATGCCAAGGTATCATACAACTGATCAATACTGATCATAGTCATCCACATCAGAATTTGGTAGGTCAGTTATTGTGGTTCATCCGTTTTGACTCAAACATCCCCAAACAGTCCGCGGGACATCTCGAATGTAGCACCAAAACATCACCAAACATAGATTGCTTCTAAAATCCGTTAAAACATTTCTTTTCCTCAGGAATCCAAGGTCCGAGGTTGAGGTTTAGGCGACCCTGACGTAGTTGGACAAAGCAAAGGGAAGCAGTGGAGAAAGTCGCCTCGATGCAGCGAAACATATAAATCTCAGGCTCTCAGGCATGAGTAGTAAGATATAGTAAGATCACAGAGTGGAGAAGGATGGTAAAAGGGAGGAACAATGAACAAACAGTGATAGATAAGACGCACCAGTGAGGCTAGATAAGCCTAGGGCCCAGATGCTTCAACACCGTGATCGCATATCTAAGAACGGGTGCTCCACACGAGGCCCTCATCCTAGCTGTCTGACGAGTTGCAACAGGAAGATGATCTTAAATCCTTCTCGCCTTAGTGTGCTAACATTGGTGACAACTTGAGAGTGCAGAAGACAACTTTCCAGCGAATCCACTAGGCTGTGCTGGCAATGATTTGCCAATTCGCCAGTGCTCAGCGTTTGTAATGTAAGTGTGATCTTATGATCTTATTTTTAAGCTACTAATAAGTAATCTGAGAAAGTACTCAATTAATTCATTCAACTGATCTGCCTCAAGCTCAATCGCTTCACCCGCAAATCCATCATCAGTGCCAGCACCGTATTTTTCTGCTGCCTGGTCTAATCTCTATCAGTCTATCAAAAGTAGGACCGGTGCGGGCACTCTGAAGCATGAGAGAATCGGACTCAGTTGCAACTTAAGGATTGTCTCAGAAGAAAGTCTAACCTGGGTAGAAACACACGATCCTGATATTGGTTGAATTTGTTTTGCAACTTGTGTTGCTTGTACAATCGAGGAATATTCATGGGCAAAGTAGCCTCGTGAGACAGCCTGTTCTGCATCTGCATGCGTATGAAACCCTATGAACTCTGGAACCACTAAGTTTGAAGCTTTCAGGGATTGGAAAAGTCCCAAACCAATCTGAATTTCACATTCTTGCAAATAGCCACACGAACTGCAATAGGACCCCAAGCTAAACCAAGGCATCACTTCTTGCGGAAATTCTTTGTATCGGATGGCATCCGTGTCCAATGGCTATTCTTTCATGCTTCTCATGTTCTTTGTATTAGTGGATGATACCATCTAATGGGACGCATGTCTTGCAGCATCTGAATCCGATGGTGGGTTGTAAAAGCCGGCGATGCTTCATGAACATCCCTAAAAACACACTCGAGAAAAACACTCGATTTGGATGCTCAAGAGCCGAGGAAGGAAGGCCTTTCGTTGCATTGAAAACGCAATGAATATTCCAAGTATTAAGTAATTCCAAACACCTCAAAATACCTCAACGCCTTCATCACACACTGTGGTCAAAGTAAATGTATATATATATGCGTATAAAGAACTTGTTTATGCAATTTAAGAACTCAAGGGAAATTGCGGATCCGCGCAAGAGCCTATATCATATTCCTATCATTGTCGCTTCATAAATACAATAAAACAGCATATAAATCAGCGGTATGTGAGCCATGAAAACGACTCGTTACATCCACTATGCTGCTTGGTTGATAGGGCTGTTTGTAAACCCTATTAGACTATGTAAAGGGGTAGTATAATCCGGTATGCCACCTAAACAACCAGGGTTCTTTTCACAGCTCATGTTGACATGTGTACATCTTTTATTATATGTGTATGATCCTGCGGTTTTCCATGATCAACGACAAGACTGTTGCCACTCCTTGCTGGCTTCAAGACTTGTCAGACTAGTGCTTCCATCTGGATCGTCAGTGGCACTCAGTCGTCGTACCCCTCGCACCTGAGGAAGGATTCGGTACAGTAGCAAAGGATTGGTTCCAAAAACCTAGAATCGAAGTAAGAACTGATGAAATCAGCGATTTGAAACGCCTGACTGAAACCCCATGACCAATACTCTGATCGTCTACACTGCACAGTGAATGTGCATGAATTTGATTGAATTTGTCCAGAACAGTTCTTGTGAAATTTTATTTATGGATCGTGTTGGCCCATTTACAATGCCTGTCAAGGCTGTAATCCTCTTGGGGGCTCACGTAGCAGCTGCTCGATGAAGAGTATCTGCTAAGACCTGAGTAGAAGCAACTAAGTGTTTGAGGTACTCACGCCACCCTGACATCACCAGGTGTCGCCTGCTTTGACGCTTTCCTCCGCCCCTACCGAAGGGGAACCACAAGCGGGTACCCAAGCTGGCAGTAGGGATGGGAAACGTCTGGATTTCATCATTGCAAGTAATAAGATAAAACAAACATCCTCCCATTTGCCCTTGATAACAAACATGCAGTAAAAAACACACCTAAGGAGGGATTCTGCTCAAGTAGCCTATCATTTCCCTGCCGACTTTGTATGTCTTGAAAGATCGTCCAATGATCTCGAATCCATCACAACGACAAAGAATCACCTATCGGTATCAATTGGTAGGGTTCGTAAAGAAGTTTCATCAATATAGTTCTGAAAGTATATCTTTCTTGGAAGAAATGTTGCTGAGAGTTTCTCAATCTCGGAGTGGGCTACTCTCATTGACATTCATTGACCACATTACATGCATTACAATTGCATTACAATTGCATTACATGTCCTCTATCATTCCTTCATATTCCTTCTACACACTGAGCCAGCACCCGAGCTCGAGCTAAGGTCGGGGCTTGAGGGTCTAAGGCCTTGGGGCAAACGAGTTTCATGTCCCATCTGAATACTTTTGGCCCATTTAACGCATCGTAAATGCGAATCACGAGAATATGATGGTGAATATGAACAAGCTGCAAAACGAATTGTTTATCTGCGTATGTGTTGGGTTCTCATTTAAGTTATTTTCATAATATCATTTAGATATCTGATGATTATGATGATTATGATGACATATATATCTATATAATATGTAATCATGTGTAAAGATATACATTTTTTTGAACAACCGTCGGGACATTTTCGATCAAACAGTACACCCCTCTCATTCTCCCCCTATCATGCTCAAACAACTAGTAGCTTCTGCCCATTGCTTCTCTCGTACCAGTACAAAATCCAGAAGCATTTTAGTGCCAGATTTGAAGACATCATTTAATTTATTGTATCTAACTTTTTGAAAAATCATGTGATCCCAGCTGAAATACATTAAAGTCAAGATTGTGCGAGAGCCGCTCAATGACTGACAATGATTCTGGTGATGTCTCTAGACAATGGCACTCCAATTGGTGATAAACCGCTATAAAAAATCATGCTCGCAAAACATGGCACGCGCATCATGAAGCCTTGCAACACTGACAACAGCTGGAGCACTCTTGGCATGCTGCCATTCCGATTCGACAAAAACAATACAACCACCTATCCTGAAGAGACAAATCCATGTACTCCATAATTACATGACATCATACTGCATACATCATACACAGTCACAGTACATGCCCAAACACGTCTTTCTTCAGGAACTTGGCTTAGCTCATGAGCTGTGACATGACATGCTGTGACTGGATGTCCACCCATCCCGGAATTCTAACAGAAGGCGATGCCTGGCAGGTACGCAAGATCTGACCTGGAGCAGAGGCCTCAAGGGTCATCACCAAGTCATGAATGCAACCATCTATGATCATCTATGAACATGGAACATATGATCCATGTAGGTGTACCATTTAGAAGAAAATGTGTAGAATCACTTTACTATATGGAGTTGTACATTTAGTATACATACTGTAAATATGTAAATGATGTCCTCGCCAAATCTCCAGTAGTTTTAGGCAATTGCCAATGAGACAAGCTGTGTTTGACAATTCAGCAGCATCAGTTGAGAGAACAAGATAAATTGAAGACTTTGACGTCTCAGAACAAGAACCGTTTGTTCCACCAGATTCTTATTGTCCTTAATATCAGAAAATATCAGAAACATACAATAACACCCTTTGATACCACCACACCTTGCGTAATATCAATCAAGTTCCACAATCATATGGACTTTTCCATCTACTCATACATCATACAATAGTCGACTGATTTAATATTATACTGTATAATTGATCATCGACACAACAATACATACCAAGTACACATGACCCCCTTGTAGCCAGCCATGCCATGAATGTTGAGACTGCCACAAAGGACTCTTCTGCATTTGACTTGCACTGGATAAGATCCTTAGCTCATTTCCAAGCAAAAAAATCAGGAGTGGAAAGTAGCTAGGTGCAGGAGTTCTTGAAGCAGGTGAGTCCAATCAAAAATGGTGGGAAGTGGAAGCGGTTGTCAAATGTGTCACTCTCCTTCTTGCATCATGGCTTACAAAGGAATGAGTCTGGTCCGGATACTCTAAACAGTAAACATTTCAAGTGGGCGACAAAGGCGTGCGACGTGCCCAGTGAAGGACATGAAACACTTCTGCATACTTTTGCCCTTGGAGTGAAACACAAGAACTTCAGTCTACCTGCATCTGAATCTGAGTTGGCCCGGCTTGTGCATCTTGTGGCACTACTTGAAGCTCGTCCAAGATGAGCTCCATTCCTGCGCAGGGACTTCAAAATTGTCAAACGTCAAAGTGTCTATTTGAACAATGTCCTGATCTCTGACCAACCACTTCGAGGACCAAAGCACGTATGGCTTCACGTCTAGAACTTTCCATGACTCGATGCGCGGTGAAAAGCTCCACTCCATTCTACTTCTCCAATGGCTTGCAATCACAGGTGCAGGCATTGAGACTTCGTAAAACTATGTATACGCCATTGCCCTTAACATCCCTTAACCTTGAACTTTCTAAACTACACATTCACAAATCTCACAAACGCTGACAAGTAGATGGAGTGACACCGTCAAATTTGAAATGTCAAACGTATGAACGATTTAGCACTGTACAATACTGTGCATTATGATACGAGCATATGTATTAATTACTATCCTAATCTGAGTTACGGACAAAATCTGTTCTATACAAGTGTGTATATATATATATATTATATCGATATAGTCTATGTATGTCTGCCTTTCAACCCGACAAATGCATCGAATCGGATTTAAAACGCATTGAACACACCACAAAACTCAAGAGAAACTCACCACGCACTCCTTTGACCGGGAATAGGTCCATGAAAGCCTGGTCAGGTGTGCTGTCACTGGCCATAAGAGATCAGGGTTGTGGGAGCCTGAAGTGTCCATGATTGGCAAAAAATGCACTTATTATTATCACTATTCATCAATGATCTTCTTTGGCGCTGTTTGATCTATAACTAAATAATCAAATACATTCAAATACATAAATACTTTATCATTTTGGCCGCACATCTCAACCTTGCTGATAAGGGTTCTGCCCGCCTGACATCTCACACTTCCTTTAGCCATGATAAAGTATCACCTTTAACGTACTCCTAAATGCATCTAAATGCTCCTTCACTATCTAGCATTGGTGCTTGATATCTGTGTTGCTGAATCAAATGCGATTGCATAATCCCAAACAGGATCTACAAACCATTACAAACCCATGCAAGATCCATGCATTTCAATTTTGCTTACAATTGACAACATGCCACCACAATGCCACCACGCCACTACCAGTCACTATCGTCACCTCGGCAAAACCCCGCCTGACACCATGGGCTAATGCGACGCGTGGGGCGGCCGGAAGAATCCACCAAGTCGCCTCCAGCATGCGCCCAACCTGCAATGCCTGGCCATGCAATGCCATCCGATGCCCCCATCCCCCATCCCTCACGAACTATGATGACTGCCTCCCAGCAGGCTCTTCAGCTGCATGTTCGGAATCTAGGCAGCATGAAACTGATGAAATGCGATGACATAGATGCAGCAAAGAAAATGAATGAACATGAAAGATGAGGTCTGGGGCTGCGCACCTAGGATAACTTACGTATCTAATTTTCTCCAAAATTATATCTACACCTCTAGACATGATATCTATCCATTGCTGCATGCTCTTCTTCCTTGTAGATCCTCTGCAAATTTTTGGCATCTCTCAGGCTGTCGCCAGGTTTCTAGCACCAAACTTGTCAGGCTCCGTCAGCAGCTCTTGACATATCCTGCATCACACAGGGACCAAACGGGGCCCTCAAGGTTTTGAAAACTGCGCACCAGAAAACATGGTCTTTGAAAGTACCTGAGGCACCAAACGTGGAACGGCTCGGATGGCACTGTTGCACTATGAGATTTATCTGTTTGAAAGAGGAAGCGTCCGACTTTCGGTTTCTTTTGGTCCAATTAAACCTCGGCATAGACCTGAAACTCTCGGCTGCCCCTACCCAGCGCCTTCCCGAGCGGCCCCCCACGGTGCAAAACAAGATGAAGATGTGGCCCCTGATGGCTTCAGGGGATCCGTTGCACACCTGGGATGCAAAGTTGTGCCATCAGGGTCAGGGCAGTGTGGATTGATTCGTAGTGTGCGTAGTGTTCAATGTGAATGAATCGTTCAAGATCATTCAACTGTGCATATACTGTATAGGGCTCTCTCTGATTTCTGCCGAAATGAGATGCAGGCCATCTTCAGGAATGCATCCTCCGTCGGAACACACTCCAAGCAGACCCGCCAAATGGAACAACATCACTAACGATGCGCAAAGAGAGTCGTGTCTGAACATATGTGGACAGATCCCTTTCCCAGATTTTCCTTTCGAGTACGCATCCTGTAATACCATTCTCATATACAGTACAGCAAGTTTTCAGACAGCTTGAAACATCTTAGGCTAAAATATCTTAGAGAATCATGAAAGCAATGACTCATTCGACAGAGAGGCCACAAACAGCCAAAACACGGATGACAAAGAGCTTCAGGAAAATGACCCAGCGGCCACTGACACACTGAGTCCTTGAAAATAGTTGGACACTGTGGAGACGAAATGGTTGACACCTGTGGTGCAATGGCAGTGAAACAGCTATGAAAATTGCAAAAAGTATTCTTGACATACGGTATCGATGATACTATGTCTTGATTGTGCCTAATTACTAAACATTGCTAAATTTGTCAACCCAAATCATGGTTTGTACTTCTATGTTCTGCATATTTCTGTATGCTGATGATACCAAAAGAACTGACTGTAGGTAAGGATGCCGGAGGAGTGCTCTGGCGAATAGCAACCTGCAAGACTGCAATAGAACACTTCCCCAAACTAAACACGAAGATCTCACAGAAAGATACACTCCTCCACTCTGCATGCCTGAATCTCTTCTGGTGTGCGTACATCCACAAAGATGTACTGTGGAGATCTACCGGCCTGCAAAGCTGCCAAAGGTGCATCTCGCATCATCTGCGTACGTCGTAGTCTTTGCATCTTGTTTGGGACATGGGCATTTCCATGACTTCAAACACCTGTATGATTATTGATGCATCACAATCTAAGGTGGTCCAGGACCTATTGATGTCTGGGATGTACCAGTAGAACGGGCAACATGCCAAGGTAAGGATTTTTGTTTTTCTTGACATGTTTGGGAGACCATCCCTTTGGATCCCTTTGGTGGAGTCTTATCTGCGCGGCACGTTTCTAGTCTTGCATTGTGCTTGTGCTCAATTCCACCTTTGATCGTGGGCTATGCTGCCCATGCTGCACCTCTTCTTCACTTCTGATCGATCTCATGATGTCCTAGAGGGTTAACACAATCTCCCTGCCGCACTCGAAACGTCAACACTACTGCCACCACCCACACTTACCAGTAAACATGCACCGAGTAATTTTCTTACAGGGCAAGACATTGGCAAGGAACAATAGACATGAAAATCACAATTTCTAGGCAAGCCCACAAGTTGTCTTGTCTTCTCTCTGGTCACCCGGCTTCCCCAATAATTACCTGAAATACCTCTGGAATGTTCCTGCACTACCAACTGTTACACTTCATTGATTCATCTTACTCAAGAAGTTTCTGTTTTGTTGTGACTTTTCAACCTTTACGTTCTTTTACTTTATTGAATGCTTGAGTGCACGAAAGATTGTCCTCAGCATCTAGACACAGCACCGATGGGCAATACCGCAAGCGAACCTGTTGCAGGCAAGTGATGCCACCATGCTGAACTGAAACTTTGCAAGTACAGAATGGTCGGGGGCTCCGGGATTAACCATCTGCCTGCAACAACCTGGCCTTGGCAAAAAGAATTGCTAGCAGGCATGGACACGTAACTTGTAGACTAATCGTGACTAATCGAGAACCCGTAGCTGGTATGATTATGGATTCTTAGATCTGATAAGAACAAGAGCAACCACAGAAACCTGACCCGCTCCATGGTTGGATAGCTCTTAGTCTGTTCTCACAGCCAGCTCTGCAAATTTCAAGACGACGATGCGAAGACTCTCTAGCCCGTCGAAAAAAAAACCGCTATAGGCCAGGGGTATCTCCTGATTCACTCTACCGTCAGAATAATCCAGAATACATACGACATACATACGACATACACTGTTGTTACAAATCTGCAGAATGAATGGTAAACACCGTAAACACCAACACCAAAAAGTCCTCTCAAAGTTCTTCTCAACCCAGTTTCTCCGTACAATCAACGGAAAACATCTCTGCCTCCCATGCCACTTTCCGCAATCTCTCCAACCTCCAGCACTAGTTTGGCTAGCAGGCTCTAACAGCGACACCAACAACGGAAAATCAGCTTTTCCTTAACCCACTGTGTCCATCAGGGAGAACTCACTTTAGGAGACTTTTGATGGCAACAGGAAAAAATTGCTTTGCGCACCTAGCTGGTGCAAAACCAGGCTTCCGGCCGAACTATAGATACACGCATCAAACTTCTCTCCGGAGAGGTTTCAGGTTCCCTGGCCGGCGCCAATATGTATACATATATGTTGGCAGAAGCTTGGATGCCCAAAAACAACCTGAAGCAACATTGGCTTGATGATGTGGGATTATTTGTACCATAGGTTGCATGAATCACAATCTTGTATGATTTTGCCACACAGATTCCAACTTCAATACCTCCTGCGGACTGAGGAGAATTGCCAAACAACCAAACTAAAGAAGGTCAGAAGACTGATCTCTCTTCATAGTGCATACTTGACAGTTGACAGTTAAAACATGGAAACCACATTCTGACCACGACGACCATTACCAACGCCGCAATCAATCCAAAAACGTTGTACTGATTCCCAATTGAAAAGTCATGCAGTTTGCGGTTCAGAACAGTGCAAACTGGCTGAGCTTGGGACGCAACCAGTGGCAAGGCGATCTCTGGCGGGCAACGCACAGTGCAACCTGCTTGTCTGTTGCACAAGTATCATCAATTTTGTCATTCTCGGATAATCATCTTGTGGTCCCAGCCCAATTGCTGTTGCCAAAACAAGACCCCTGATCTGTTGGAAGATCTCTCGAAATTTGGTACAAACGCGAGGGTGTCCGCGCCTCGCGTGGGGAAGAATGCACTGAGTTCCCAGGACCAACAGTGAACCACGCGACAAGGTAAGCCTTGGCTAATTTCAGACGCAGGAGATGGCTTGATATGTAATATGTATTGATCGTTGATAATCGTTCATCATTGAATTGGCCATCACCTTTGTCCTTGAATGCATGATAGAGTACAGTAGCAGGCTTACGCTTGTTTGATTCTGCAAGTTGTTCTCCTTTATGTCGTGATTGCGTGATTCGTCGCTTGGCAAAAAGGTGCAAAGAGGGAGATGCGGGGAGCCCAGTCGGTAGCGTGGACAGCGTCCAGGCGCCCGTTGTCCAACATTCCTTTCCCCTTTCCACGCTCCATGAAGTCGTGGCATCTCGTGGCCAACTCAAACACAACAAAGTCATACAACGTCAAAAAGATGATCAAACATGATCCTACTCTTTAGAAACAGGCCGATTCAACTTTGCTAGCTTAATTCTTTCATTTTTCATTCTCATGAGATGTCAACGGCACAAGTCACTGGTCACCCTCACTGAGTGTTTGACCGGTACTGGGCTGAATGAGCTGTCCACCCTGCGACTTCGGCCGACTTTCATCACACAGAAAGGCGCAATGGAACTGGGTTCCCTGAACCATATATAGTAGGATAATGTAGGATATGTATGTCCTGGGTCCCTTACCAATTTATCCCCAAATATAATCTTCCAAGAAGTAGTCGGGAACAGCCAACGACTGCAAGGAAGCAGTACCGGGAGTGAGCAAAACCTTCTACACTTGAAAGATGTTGCAAAAAGCTTTGCACAACGCATGCTGGCAGCTTCATAGGTGAAATACCCACTGCCGGGCAAAGCCAAATACCACTCCTTCCCCCCTAGGCCCCTTCCAGCCAGCCCATTTTTCTCATCTCTTTAAAACATCAAAGACAAAACGCTGCCTCATGTAGCCATGCAGCAATCCCACCACGCAGGTAGTGTAACTTCTCTGCAACAACTGAGCCTGAGAGCTCCTGCTGGCAATGTAAAAATCTAACATATCCATAAATCTCCAGGTTCTTTTGCCTGCTTGACGTCAATCTCTCCCTACACATATATGACGTGCATATATGTATATATATAGTATTTACATACATACATATGCTTGTCAAACGGGGAATCTTCACTAAGTATATAGAGGTATACATTTGATTGAAACTACCAACCATCTGAGTGATGTTGGGTGCTTGCAGACAAGGGAGTGTCTCGTGGAGAGGGCCACCACCAGCTTGCAAATATACTTATATAACTCTTATATACATTGATATATATATATATCATATGTACGCATCTGTATACTGTATGTTGCAAAAAGCTAGTGTGCACTACTCACTACTTGTCTACTGAACAACTTGACCTCCAGGACATGCCTGGCACCACTCAGCTGAACGGCAGCCGATGCAGCAATACCTAGAAGCTTTCGCAGGCTCCGATGATTCATGCAATTCCTCTGAAATCATTGCAAAAAAGCATTCACAACCATTTCACCATTGAAATCCATTGAACATCATCAAACGTCATTAGACATCTTGAAGAGACATCTTTCACTTGGATCTGCAACCCGATGCTATGAGAAGAACTTTCCGGTATTTTCATGGCTGGTCTGAACAGGAAACGCAGACCAGTCCTGTAACATTGCAAGCTACTCAAGGCACATGATCGGCTCCTACTGTGTAATGTGTGTCGTTGCAGCACTTGGTGCGATTTTGATAGATTTGGGCTTGTTCTCTAGGCTGAAAGGTGGAGAAAAACAGGAAACTTGCTCGTGGACACTTCAGTCAGCCATCACACAAGGGGTTCGGGTGCAACCTGCCCTTTATACGAATAAGAAACTTTTCAAACGTGAGACTCAAACAAACTCGTAGACTATTTAGAAAGCGGTACTTGCAAATTCCGTTTCAAGGCAAATATCTTACGGATGGCGTCAGCAATCTAGAAAAACACACATATACGATCGCAAACATACGTCGTGTAATATCAACTTACATGACATAATGAGAGATAAACATCGAACAATTCCTATCCTAAAAAAATCTAAAAAATATCAAAACATTGAATAACAATCAAAACATATCAAATGTGTACGAGTGTGCCATGCATGGGCATCTCCCAGTACAAACCTTTTGGTCAAACTTGCAGCTAAGCAGCGCTACCACCAGCCTGGCCTCGCCACCCCAAAGGATTTAATGGAGGATTCAGGGGTCTTAGATTTTGTGGCAATGCCTTAATGCATTTTGAGGTAAGCTGAATCCTGGAGATAATTCTCGGTTAGCATGCTTCAAACAGATCATCTCTCCAGAGAATTGGTGACACGCTTCCCGCTATCTAGTAAAAGCAACAAGTCCGTCTAGCAGGGGTCGGGGGTTTGCAAGACCACTTTATCACTTTATGGTATTTCAAGTGTACAATGTTCCGACCGTTGACAGTTACAATCAGTTCATCTGATTTACCTTGATCTGCGAATTCAAATGGAACATTGAAATTTGCCAGAATGTACTGTACTGTACTATGTAATTTCTGACCGGGCAGTTGCTGGCTTTCCGATTAACATCAGAATAGCAAAGGCAATAAACTGGCTATAGGAATCCAGATTCAACTCTGTGACTTTGAAGCTTAATGTTTCACTTGCATGAGGCTTGTGGGGCGATGAGCCTATCAACATCCCCTTGCCAGCCTCCTTCAAATACTCAGCAGTCACATTGTACAACCTGGGGTTCCAGGGCAAATTCTCAGCTCAAAACTTGCATACATATCGCTTCTGCCATCAAAATTCATATCTACTCTAGCCTAATCTACAGTATTACAATCTCACCATATCTCATCTGCCTGTCTCCCATGCACCAAATTCCATTGCAATTGCGCTTGTGGCGGCCAAGGACGAGTGACTGTACAGCGCCAGGCAATGCACTCACAGCTTGCTCGTCTTCCTTGGCAACAAGACTGACAAGCAAAACGGTAAAACAACTGGTGCACCGATCCATATAGCTCCTGCCAGTGCTTTTCTGTCTATGTTCAGTGGCCTTGAAGTCATGGGAATTGATGATGATTGAAAGCTGAACAACTTCAGAGTCTTGAGATGAAAGGATTGTGAAAGGACAACTATGCAGACTATGCATCACTCTTGTGTACTAGTATAATTAATCTAGTATACTAGTATAGACTTGCTTTTGCACTCACAGAATATAGGAAATCGCTTGGATTCAAGTAGGTCACTGTAGTTGGGAATACTCCACTGTGAAGCCGTGTCTCGTGATTTCTGATCTGACAGGCGCAAATGATAGCAACACACTTTGGGCCACCAAAGCATAAAAATTCAAGCGTCTGTTCTGCAGTCTATGATCATCAGTCCTTCTGTTCCACTAGCACCTTGATGTATCGGAAGTGGAGGCCAATGTAACGAGGTGGATGGGATTGGTTGACTATGCGAGGGAACCTTCAAATCGGACATCAAACTGTCAAGCTGTCGGAGAAACAAGCGAAAGGCAAAACATTCAGCGTGTATACTGGTATGGTATATCTTAATACGAATTATATGTTGCTAGATATTGCATGATATTGCTATAGTAATGCAATCATAAACCTTTCTAGCGTCATCATATCCTAGTCAACCCTGTGACTGAAAGCTGATTCTTAGTGCGCGGGGGTCAAGGTGGTCAGGGTTTTCTAGACTCTAGAGGAAACATGATAGCCACGGAATGATCTACTACAATCTACTATAAACCTCCACAATAATGCAATCAGACGCAATCTACTTGTTTTTCGCATACCTTCCAAGAACCGTGGAAGACAGAAAAAGAGCAATTCAACAAATCTGTCGATATAGCAGACTTTCTCCGACTGCTCGCTCTCTCCCCCCCTCTCTCTTGACAGGTTGCAAACAGCATCGATCAGGTCCGTAGCAGAAAAACTCTTTGCTTGCCTTGCATTCGAGAAATGCCCAGACATCCAGCAAGTCCGAGACTGTGTATAGAGAGAAGGGACAGAGTTTTCTGCTTGTTGACTCTTTGGGAAAGCTGGCCGTTGGGTGGCTTCGCACGTATGACTTTTGAAGACTTCTTTGCTTTCTTTCGTTGCTGACATCTGGGACTCTAAGACTGAAGCAGTATCAAAACTGAATGATGTGTGACGATAAACTGTCTACTCAAGGAAGTGTCAACAAATGGGGTGTCAACAAATGGGGTGTCAAGAAAACCCCGGACCTGAAATCCATAGTCACATCGGCAGCCAATTTCAAAAGCCGAGAATGCCGGGCAAAATCAATCCTGGTCATGCGCGTTTTCTTTAAACAAAAATCCTGCAAAACATGTTCCATCAAAATCAATCCGAACCCTGAACCTTTGCTAGGGAGGCACTTGTGGGACCTCGCCATTGATTTTTGTACAAGTTAGATATACCGTATCATGTATCGTATATACTATACTATGTCAGCATATTAGGTATAAACGAGGTATAGCGTACATACTATCTATTGTCTATCTATGTACTCAGAAAATCTCAGAACTAAACAATCCAAACAATGTGTCAAGATGATTCAAAATGTACAAGTACCAAATGCTTTCACTTTGCCCTTAGAGCTTGATGAATTGACATTTCCAATGTCGCAAGTTTTCCCATGCATTGGTCACAAGACCCCGTCCTTTGATGTTGCTGCTGTGTGACGTAGAACTGCTCTGGAGCAGTCTGTCATAGAAAAATCACGAAAACATACGAACATAATATGAACAATTAATTGCTTTGGTGGATGTTTATACTGGAAATATCGGGACATTTG